>PNEQ01134445.1:0-29624 GCA_003012365.1 Medauroidea extradentata | reverse complement strand
CAGTTAAAGTATAACATTAACGCGAACAAAATAATAAGCGGTGTTCAAAAGATGCGTACTGACAATAACATTGACTGTTGATTCAATCAGAAAATCTTTTAGACTATTAGACTTCTAACTCATCACTCTCGAACCATTTATGGGTAAACTTTTCTGGTTTTGATTACTGCAATATAGCATACAAACCTTAATGTTCTGTGCCTTTCTAGAATCTTATGTTCGAATTCAAGGCTTGCACTAAGAGTTGATGAAAAAGTTACTTTGCTGTAACAGTGTTTTTCTTGTAGGCAATATGTAATTAAAATTAATTTCTGTAACCTCTGCCAAAAAGTAACTTTAATTTGAATAGTTTAAAATATCAAGCCCGTAGTTGATTACACCTCTTACCATTGCGCTTGTATATTTTGGGACAGATCTAAATTCTTGTTAACCAATGAAAACCTTCTACCCCCATGTATAAGTTTTTTAGTTCTAACCTGTAACAATATGAACTGGTATGTCACATCATCCACATGAGCTGCCAATTATTGAAAACACTGGATGTTACACATTTCTTCCGCCATTCGAAGTCTCCTGCAAAAGGAACAAATCTTCTTCTTCAACTTAGCCGGTACGTTGTACAAGTATTTCGATCTTGGGGTAAGCTGAACTTGTCATGTCACATTGACACCTTTTAAGAGGCCTGCATCTCGAGCTGTCTTATTTCCAGAAAAATTAAAAATAAATTATTATTGAATTACACATTCCTGTACATAGGTATTTCAGAGCCTACTTTTAAAATTCCTTTGCAACTTTCCTTGAATATGAATTATTTGCAGTAGCGTCTCAGGAATTCATGCCTGGATATTTTGAGGATTTGTGAGCTTGTGGCAGATATATTCTGTTTAGTTTTATTTCTACAAAAAATCTGTGTTTAATTCTTTAACTTTCATTTCGCCTAGAAAATGGGTCATATAAATTAATGTGAGAGTTAGTTTGAAGTCACTACATTCAATATCTCTGTCAGAGTGTTCATTTCTTTGCTTCTTCTGACCCTGTGGCTGGAAAGAATCTACTCCCCCGAAAAAAAAAAAAGGATTTGAAACCTTGGTTATCAAATGAACTTTTTAAAACACTGAATGAACCTGTCAACTTATGTAAAATGCAGAAAAGTGTACAAGGAGATAAAATTCAATGTACGAGACTTGCATAGAACTTAGAAAGCAATTATATAATTAGGAAAAAAGCAAAATTATGGAATTTGAAAGAAAAGTTATGCTGTAAAACAGAGTAATGATTGGTGTAGAGGAGATAAAAGCAGGTAGGCAATGCATTATATATTAGAATTAAAGACACACAAGTACATAATAACACGAACCATAGAGCTGGATAGTAACTTATGTGTATCACAAGTTTGAGGAACATTTTGCGTGGAAGCGCACCTCTCCAAAAGAATTAGCTTCCTCAGACGAAGAGTAGACTTGTTGTCTTTAATTATTATTATTGTGTTCCAGAAAATTCATGGTTGTGGAAGTGACAGGTCATGAAGTTTTAACTGCAGTCTAATACACAATAACTCCTAAAAGTTAATATACTGAAAAGTCCAAAACATTTCGTACAATATATGTTATTTTACCAATAAACAGACTGTTCTTAACAGAAACAGCTTTGGTCAATGCACTAATACATTGAGACACTTTTTTCTACAACAATTGTATTTTGTGTCTTATAAATAAAATTATACCTCAGCTTTTCAAAAAAATTATTTTTGTAAAATAAAGTATTGTGTAATCTGATTTCTTGAAATGCTTATAGTGATATTCCATAGTGACAAAGAAATCCAGGAGTGCTTAAAAATTTAATTTTACCAATCACTCAATTTCTTGAAAAGTTTTTCACGTACAGTATGTTTTCTTTTGCTATGTTAACATATATATTTTTTTAATTTTTGCCGCTTATCACGTCTTGATAATTGCAAGTGATTACAGAAATAAGGAAAGCTTACATTGTAATTTTACGTGAAACAAATTTTTAAGTAAATCATCATGTTAGTGTGTAGATAATATTTTAAAAAGTTTTCATGCAATATTATTTTTTAGTAGTCGTCCGTTCTCTCTCTCTCTCTCTGTACGTAGTATTGTCTTCAGTGGAGCCTGGAGAACATATTGAGACGTTTAGCGGCTGATATGGTGCAAAAATTATGTGGCATTTGGTTATAATGCAGATGTGAGTGAATTAGGCTCAGTTCATAACAATGCAGTTACCTGTCTTACCCCACAAATAACATGCAAATGACCCAAAGTACTTATGAAAATCTCAATCAAAGAGAGGTTTACCTTAAAAATAATCTATATTCACTAAACCTCAAATTTGCTTGTTCAATGTTTTTACTTTGTATAGTGGCTTTAAGTGACCCTTTAATAACCCATAAGCTAAGGACGTAAAACAAGTCAAAGAACAATTAATATAACAATACGATATAAAATTTGACTTCCCACCAACTTAAAACATTGAATTGCATGCAGGTGTTAATATGTTACTTGTTGGTCGACAAAACCTGGTCACTAGACTGATGTAATCTACTTTTTACCCCAGCTGGTTACTACGTATTTTAAAACACCTTTTGAATATGCTACTTCTTGTTTTTTTTTTTTTTAACTGTGTATGAAATATGTGCAGACGTACCTAGAAAGTATGTTCGTTGAAACAAACTGCACTTTATGTTGTAAAAATAGTGTTCTAAGATCTGCTAAGTTTTAACATAAGAGAATGTGGATTTTAATGCAATATGTTGGGAAATATTGAAACATGTGAATTGGTCCCATACTTGCATAAAAAATGCCATTTAGAGTCATATAAACACCTAACCAATTTGTTGTCTTTTTCTGAATTTACCACAAGTCTGTGAGTAGACTAGTGTTGAGTGGTAAAATATTTTGATATACACATATTACGTAGAGCAAATGAAGTTACGATATAAAATATAGTTGATATTAATGCATTTACCTGAATTAAACGAAAGGCCAGATGGTGCAAATGCCACAGTAGTATGCAATGGATCTGACTGTACAGGCTCCTGCACAAGCCTTTAATAAATAATGTTAACTCTATTCCCATCAGCAATGCACATTTCAGTGTGACTAGTTGAAGGAACAGCTGGAAACGCAAACACGACAAACTATTTCACAGGACCGTACCTAAGCCTACGTGCTACAGTCAATGTCCCAAAAAATTACTGACAGTCACATAAAATATTTCACACATTTCACGTTTAATCATCTTATGGATCAAGTTCCACGTAACATTTCTTCTTTTGTTCCGGCATTATGGACTGTATATGCATTTATAGGGCTTCAAATTGTTGCCAAAAATCCATAATTATCATGTCGTAACGGTAAATATCAATAATCACTCTTCATCTTGTACCGGCCAAACTATCGGTTTCAAAGATTTAGTTTATTAATGAAAAATGTTTCTACTCTAGATGATAGAAGTAGTTGTACGTTAAGATAATTGTAGTTTTCTAGCTTCAAAATTTGCCATTTCTCGTTAGGTTAGGTTGAGTAAGTTTATGTGGTTTAGGTCAGTTTCGGTTATTTTACCAATATGTTCTCCATTTTTCGTTATGTTAGGTAAGGTTAGGTTACCTAACATTAGTTAAGGTAACCTACCCAACATTACCTAACTTAACGAAAAATGTAAAAGTTATAGCAAAATAACTGAACATAACAGAATCGTATACTAAGTTAAACTAACACACTAACCTAACAAAGAACAAAAATGTCTGAAGTAAGTAAATAACCTTTTTCTTTACGTACAACAACTTCTAACATGTATAGACACATTATTAATTAATAAACTATGCCCTTTAAATCATTAATTTGGCCCCGCAAATTTTTTAGAATCATAACACGACTTTATAAGGGGACATATGTATCCATTGTATTAAATAGCGACAAAATTACGTTAAATATTCACATTAAAACCCTTAAACATTTCTAACAAAAAATAAACAAAACAAGTAATATTTTACCTGGCAAATCCACTGTTAGAACAGAGTAGGCTAATGTTATAGCATCTCCGTGCCTCGCACAACACATATAGGCAAAAAGTGTCTGCCACATACGTAATACGTCTTGTAAACATCTAATGGGTGCTTATTTTCCAGTTTATCAATACGTATTCTGGCATTCCAAACATTGTACACGTCTGCTTCATAAACTGGAAAGCAATATTGCGTCCATCTCATATCACTGCTTTCCGGGACACAGCACTTACCAATGCGACCCATTATTTCCTTAAATTAATATTCACAAACCATAATATATATTCGATTTAAACTACTAACACTCACACAATTATCACCATAAACAGATCGCATTCGAACACAAGCAATTCGTAGCAAGCGCCATTTTCCAAACCAAAACGTTCAAATAAAAAAAAATTACGTCACCGGATATTACTATAGACACTAGCGCGTTACGGCTGCCGACAAAGTTACAATAAAGGTTCAGTAGATTTGTACTGAGTGCCCAACTCATGCGGAAGATACGTATTGAAGGCCAGGCATTAATGGTCGTGCTCGAGATAAACGAGTCATCATACCATCTGAATACTCTTTCATATTCGTCTATTTCTATATGACTATATATAAGGTCTGGGACAGTATTTAAAAGTGGCAGGGATAAACATAGGGCAGTTTTTAGCTATAGCTACTTAGCCAACTGCAGAGTGAGCTCAGTCTGTAGCTTGGTTATTCTAACACTAAATGGCCGAGCTACTAATCTTAGGTACGAAGAGGTCCTTCAATTAAATAAATATTCGCTATTAACGAATAATAAACGCTGGCAATGATGCGGACGGATTGCTAGCTTATATCTTACAAATAATAGTTTGTTCGTCTTCTATGCGGTTCTATAAAAATCATCCGATTACAATGAGGGGAATAGAAAAAGATGTAGAGGGACAGAAAAGGAAATTTAGTTAACTAATAAACTTTTGTAAGTTGAGCGTGCACCCGCGAAGGTTTCTGCCAGTTTGTAAGGGGGTGCAAGGGGGCAAAGAGGTGTAGAGGGGCAGAACGGGACATAAGCACAAGGGGAAAAGCTAATAAACTTAGGTGAGTTGTGCGTGCATCCGCAAAGTTTTCAGCCGAAAAAAAATATTCATTTTTTGGGAGAGGGGGGTTAAAAAGATGTATAGGGGCAAAACGGTGTACACAAAAAAATTTTAACATTATGAAAACAATGTTGGTAAGTTGTGTGTGCGCCCACGAAAGTTTCTACCAAACAAATTTTACTTTGGGGGAGGTGAGATGCTAGCCGGGGTACAGAGGTAGAACGAGGTACCCAAAAATATTGTGGGACAATTTTCCTTTTTATAATATTTCTAAAACCCCCATTAATATCCCTTAACATAATTTAGCCCCATTTAGCACTTATCAAATCTTTTTGTCACATAAATAATACCACATTAAGTTGGAAACCCCGCAAACGAATTTGCGGGAACCAGCTAGTGTGTGTATGTAAATAAATAAATAATTGATATATATATATATAATTTATTTATTTATATAGAATGCCCAGAAACAATCGCCCAATAAACACGCCACTCGCGAATCCTGAACTAAATTGCATACGAAACAATAATTGGCTTCAATGTGGCACGAATAAAGTTTCTGTGCACGATGTGACAACACTGCACGGAGATTATACCATCTTGTGATCCAAGTTTAGATATTATTTAATGTCTGTTACATCAGGTAAACGTATTGTCACGTTTGGACTGCTCTGAATTTTAACCTGCACCCATGGAGTACAGAACAGTAAGTAAGATATCTGTGGAGCAAGAGGGGACTAACTACAGTGCTATGTTGCCACGTTGCGTATACAATTAACATCGTACAATATTTTTCCACAAATATTTTCGTCTGTAATTTAGCCCAAGATTCGTGTGGTGTGATTATTATGCGTTTGTTTCTGGATGTTATGTGTAGACGTAATTCTTAAGGAATTTTTGGAGACATGCTAGGAAAAAAGAAATATTTTAACTTTTCTTTTTTAAGTTGCTGCTTGTCCGGTCTGTCCGTACGATGTACATAATATCGCCTGGTACAAGTTTTATTTGAAAACTTCTCAGGTGTTTATGAATTGCATTTTTAACGACGAAACGCAATATCCTAGACAGCGTTTTGTCTAACCTATTATCATTGAGTGCCAAAATCACTAAAGTACTAATTGGTAAACGTCGAGCAGATGCAAAGTGAGGTAGTGTTTCTAAGTAGGTTCTTATTTGAAGTCGACTCTTAAGAATACACTTCGAGGTCATGTGATGAATTCTCGTGCCGGGCTGGTCACGCCCAATTAAGGTTACTTAGCGACATCCGCCATTTATTCCACACTGGTAAACCCACACACAAAATAGAGTCTTACCATGTAATTAAATTGAAGAATTCCATAATTATACTTACGCTATGTCTTTCACGCTACTGGCTCAAGAGTTTACCCGGCACTGCCAGCTCAATAGTATAGTCATCTCTAAGTACCGCACGCCATGAAGCATTCCACATTCTACCACTGACGTCAGGGGAATATGCAAATGGCTGCAGGGCCTGGTGGCAGGCGTACCAACCCTGGCACAAGCGAAAGGCCGCCAAACGTATAAATAAAGGGGAAAGAACACGGCTCTAGATGGTGGCAATGCTGGCGGTATCGCATATCGCGTGGCGGTGAAATATGCCGGTGCGAGGAGACGACACGCTAAGGTTGCATGGAGTGTAGGAGGTTAACAGGAAAGTAAAAGAGAAGGAAAGGAAGGCGCCATTGTAGCTGCGTGTATAGGCCATATGTATCAAATCACTCTGGTCAGTTTAGCAGCTGGTCAGCCCTTACTTCTCGCCTTCATTCGTTCTTTATTTTCATCTTTCACTTATCCTCCACACACTTAACATTACAATCACTGTCGGTCTGACACAAGGGTGTACTACTAGCGGCCCTGAGTGCATGGCATATTGGGACACTTTTTAGGACCGTCTAGTCAAGAAAAATAACAATTATTTAAGGTTAATTGTCCACTCATAAGTTTATATTTGAGTTCAGTAAATTTTGTACTTTATGGTTGTTGCGTACACTTATACGTTTATATTAACAAGAAGTAATACACAAGTTGATTAGTAGGAAAAACCAGTGATTAAAAATTCCTCTAATGATTACAGACAGTGACACTAGGTACCGGTCTTCCTTATGACACGAAGAGTAATAAAGAATGTTGATTACAATAAAGTCAATATTTAATATTCATACAAATTACTGTAAATGATTGCAAACACTATAAGTGGTAGCATTTCTTCAAAATAAACAAATAAGCAGATTGTTTACGCATGTTGGCCTACCTACGGGACTTTCGAATATTACATCACTTAACTTGTAGGGATAGCGGAGAAGTACTGTTTAGTAACCGCGTGACGGTAACCCATTCTGAGTGAGTACTCAGAACATGTGTGTTAAGTACGAGGGTTACGTGACGTCACCACTATGTCATTCACTTCTGCATTCATTTGATTTTTTTGCAAACAGAATGTGGCCAAATGCATTGCTACTGCTGTACACGTTGTCGGCCATAGTGTGTTCTTGAAGAGCTTCTTCTCTCTACCCATTCTTCCTGGCTACCTTCTGTTTTTATATTTATTTTTTCAACAAACAATAATTTTTTCTGTGTTTTGAATTAGTATTCCCTTAGTAAATCGATTGTTCAGTCTAGTTTATATTGTCTTATTTACCTTCACCTGTCTCGTATATAAGGTACCATAACAGTCTGGTAAAGTAATCATTTGTCGTCCCATCGCACGTGGAACGCCCAGACTTAAGCAGTAGTAACTGACAAGTTGTATGACAAGTCAAGAAGCTATGACACTTATGAAAATCCGGAGACCGACCTTCGCCGGAAATCGAGCCGGGATCGCCTTGGTGGGAGGAAAGTTGTCTGACCACTCGGCCGCAAGTTAATGCTCACATACAAGGTTAAATAAATCGTCTGAAGCAAATACGTAATTTTAACACAAGAATACCGTCACCCCTGAACGAATTCTTGTTACATAACGCTCTTATCTGGTGAGACCGCAGCCGTTCAACAACTTATCAGAGCTTGTAAGAAGTTACTTGCTATGAACCATACCATGTATTGCGAACTGTAGCCAGAAACGGTATGTTTTCGGACCTATGTACACAATAAAAATTTTTGTTCCTCTACACGTGAGGATTGTTTCCCCAGAATATTGTCATTTACTGGGTTAGATTTGTGTGGAAAAAGAAATGCCCGCATTTTTCAAATTAAAAATGTCTGTGCCATCTTACATTTTGCCTTAATTGACTTATTTTTTAAACTTAAAATTCTAATGTAATATTCATTCAATCGTTTGCTAAGGGGTGTTGATCCCTACTACCTTGGATTTCTTTCTTTCTTCTAGATAGCTTCAGTTCCAGTCGATGTACTAAAATTTTTGTCACGACAAGGCATTTAGACTAACTTAATCGATTTTGTGCAATTGCTGGAACCATAATATATTCATTATTTTGAAACGGGAAACAGCTGAAAAGGAAAAAATTGCTTTACTTACGGGAGCGACTACAGAGGCCGCAACATTAACAGAAACAATGCCATATGGATTCCAAAAAGTGAATGAAACAATAAACTATGCCTTATCAGCGTGTAAAAAGTAAAACAATGTGTATATTCCCTGATTTATAAGAAAAACCGTAAAACCGATCTGACAGGGATCAATCCCCCTTAAGGCAGAACAAGTTTATCAGTTCTATTCATGATCTTGTTTTATCACCGTATAAAAGGTTTGTTGCTTTTTAGGGATTTTTAATCTATTTTCTTTATTATTTCGGCCATAAATGCATACGGGTCCGTCTTGCCAGTGGCTTTGCTGCCTTGGCCAGGGCTCTCACTTCTAGCTTCACGTCTCGGGAGTTTGATTTCACGCCGCATGTAATGTTAATATATGCTGTTCACGCAACGATCCCACGCTCAGGGACGCTAACTCTGTACTTTGTACCTTTCCCTACCCCGTTCTGTTCGTCGGATAATTGCTTGTTGCAGGGCTTGTAGAGTCAGTCGTAACTGGTTTAATCTGCACCTGTATCCAGCAGCATAGGCCGTCTTGACCGTTTCGACACTCGCAGGGCCGTCGAGAGCCAGCTCGGGCCCTGTTTCTGGCATGATAACCCGGGCCCCTTCGCCCTACCAATCGTCTTATTTTACACCTTTAAACTGTCTAATAAACAAGGATGCCTTAAATGTTTCCTATATGTCTTATCATCAAAAAATATTATGACGATTTATTAGCATACCTTTTGTTGAATGTGTATTTGACCTTTGATAATTACCTATTTGTTAGTTTTACACAGTTTTAGAGCGGAGTCACAAAACATACTAACACTTATTGATAGATTAACTTCTTGCATTTCTATTTACAGTAGGGCTTTTCGTGCTTTTTTTAAAGCAAAATGTTTGATAATTTCCTGAAACTCCAACCCACAGGCGAGCTGGGATTCAAGAGCTAAAGTTCCCAAGTGCGACAACCTTTCTTGAGTCATAGTAGAGCGCAAAAAGTTTTTTTTTACTCTTGCTAGGAGGCTAAAAGATCTCTCGGCTTCTGCTACAGTAACAGGAAGGGTGCAAAATATTCGCAACGCAATGCAGACATTGGAAAACACACTGCCAAGTTTATGTCTGGTTACTGTATTCAACAGTTCGGAAGGAGCAAGGTCAGCTTGAAAATTCGCAGGCTGAGTTGCTCTAAGATACTCAATTTCATCAACAATGTTTCCGAAATATCATCTACATAAACTTTTGATAAAACTTGAGTCTTTTTACGCATTTCTTCAATCGACATTCTTGGATAGTTCCAAAGAAAGTTGATCATTTCGTCAATATTTTTCAAAGTACTGTATCGGATACAGAGATTGGCCAGTACACTATCCAACAATATGTAATAAACTTTGTGTTTAAACATATCTTCAGGGTTCTCTTCAATACTTATACAGTCCTATCTGCGAGCAGTTTTCGTTTTCGACGCTTTTGTGTTTTCCACACTGGCTGAATATTTATGTTTTCGCTCACAAGTTTTATTTCTGCCACAATCGTTTCCCAGTTATTTCTCAGCTCTGTGAGATCGTCAACTAGTTGGGAGATATTCCTGAACTCTTCATCGAGGGTGGCTTCCCTTGCCTGCAAAACAGTGTTTACGTTGTTGATCTGGGTCAGTACTTTGAACCATATGGAAGACACCAACACAAATTCAAAAGAATGAATGTACTTTTCTATACCCTTCACATCCATTATTGTCTTAGCTGTCAGATTAAGAGACTTCACTTTCTCTATAGCTTTCATCATCCCTGGAAGATGAGCAGCGAATGACTTAACACAATCCACTCTAGCAGACCATCGAGTATAAGATAACTAATGAAGAGAGCACCCAATGGAATTTTGAAGAATTTCCCAGCGTTGTGGACTTGACCTGAAAAGATAATAGCACTTCTGAAGAATCCCAAAAAATGTAATAGCTTCTGGACAAGATCCAGCAGCTTCTGTCCCTGCGAAATTAAGGCTGTGGCAGGCACATGGACAAAATAAAGCCAAAGGGTTGTCTTTAATAAGCCGACTCTGAGCACCTTTGTATTGTCCTTTCATGTTAGCGCCATTATCATACCCTTGTCCTCGACAGTCACTCAGTGGTTATGTCATGTTTTGATAATGTAGATCGAATAAGTTCAGCGATTGCTTCTCCTGTCTTAGAGCTGCAGTGTACAAAATTTAGAAACCTGTCACGAACCTTATAACAAAGCTGATCATTTTCAGTGCACAGTTTGAGGTAACGAAGAATGCGTACATTGTGTTCTTTGTGAGCTGAGTCGGGAGTCGCATCCACAATAATTGCATAGTACTTAGGGCCGGTCTTACCACCTCTGGGTAACATCTGGGTAAATTTTATCTCCTAGGTAGATGACAAACTGGGTCTTACGAACTCTAGGTAGGCCTAACTAAGGGATAAATTTCTCGCTACTTTATCGGGAGGTTGAAGCTCTGGATAAGGCGTACACTGCAGTTAAGTATGGCGACGAAAATATTATATGTTAACTTTTTAACCTTGTTTGTGCTATTTGAAATTAGTTTCTTGCGTCAAAAGAATGTTTCGGTTATGTTTCTCGTAATTTCAAATTGTGTAGACTTCTCGTACATGCAAAATGATGTAAGAAGTGAAGGATCATATTTGTGAGAAGAAAATTACCACTAAGTTTTACCGGCATATGCCGAAGTTGTGTTTTGAAGTGTACTGAAAATTAAAAATGTTCGTTAATGTCTGGGTTTCAGACTACAGTATGGTAGAATGACATAATTCAGTGCTTTATTTATGAAAATCGGCATTTATATAATGCAAGTGAGATACGTCAATGTGGTGTTTGCCAATTGTCTGCTGGCCTACACAATTTGTTGCAACCACGGCCGGACTGGGTGTAATTTACATAATTGCTTCCCGAATTCCACATAAGTTTTGTAACTCGTGTAATAAGGTAGCCCTATATATGAGTAATGGCTTTCGTTTAGCGATTCATAATAAAATCGTCATACATAATTTATAAATAATTCAGTAGGCTTACTTGTGTGTTGTGCATACACATGACAGTCGTACAAGGACTTTACCATAAATTTGACTAGGCTGTGCCTACATAAATTGCAATTTCAATGTTAACCAAGGTAGGTGTGATTTATGTAGACAGCAAATACATATCAACAGTTACTGACACTGAATTATTAGTCTCATGAAAGACTTTAAACTAAGTGTGTAGTCCTCCCATCTTACGAAATAAAGAGAATCCCAACAAAATCACCCTTTAATAATGCTAATGTAATATGGCATGTGGAAATGAAACAAGTCAGTAAAACTAGATTTATTAAAATTACCCTAACCCTAAAACCAAGTTTTCTAGGTAAGTTTGAAAGATACAGAGCAGATGTAGCAGTGGAGATGTGGTTAGACAGGGAGGTGCTGGACAGGGAATGTAAGCAGGATAAATTCATAATATTTAGAAGTGATAGGGAAGAAGCGGGAGGGGGTAATAATGGCGTATGTAACGGATGGGTTAGAAGGGTTGGTGGAATGAAATACTAAGAAGAGGGAATGCAAAATTAAAAAAGATAGGTAGGAATATCACAGTATTGGAGCATACATGCCACCAGGACAAGGGTGGGATACAATTGAGGAAGGACAGAATCAATAGACTTGGACATAGGCAGTGGGGTGTGGCAGGGTACCTGAATATGCCTGGTGTACAGTGGATTGAGTCAGTAGAAGGGATGGGTAACATGATGCAGAGAATGACAGCGCAGTCAGTGAACAGAGGCTTGGTGCATGCAGTAGAGGAACCTACTAGACAAAACAAAAGGGGTAGGGGTCCGTACTAGATGTGGTGTTAGTTAGGCTGGGGAATGCTATTGTTGGTGTGGTAGTACTCGAAGGGATCAGTGACCACAACGTTCCAGTAGTAGAGTAAGAGATTGGTGAAAAAAAAGGCTGAGGAGGTTGTAGTGTGACTGTATAGGCAATGAAATAAGCTGGGACAGAAATGTTCTATAGGATAGGTTTGAGAAATGGTCTAAAGGGGTCTTGCAAAGTGATTTTAAGAAGATAATATATGGAATATGGTAACATTTACACCATGGAAGAGGATTGTTGCTGAGTGGGAGACATAGAATTATGGATGGGTAAACAAAGGGATGAAAAAGCATGTGCAGGCAGATGCATGTGGAATAGAGGAACGATGGTATGGAAATAGCTACGGACGGGATGAGGCAGGTGTGTAGAAAGCTAGAAAGAAATGTTAGTCAGGGAAGAAATGATTACCTAGGAAATATTTAGGATGAGGGTAGAGGGGAAAAATTGAATTATTTTAAAAACATAAAAGTGTTGAAAGGTGATGACGGGCAAGCTACAACAACTGATAACGAAAATGTTGCAGGCCCAGTACTTGTCAGTTTTTGAGGAGCAGGATGATCGTAGTTGGTACAATATAATATAGTGATTGTTTACTGTAATTTAAAATAATAATAATGTTTTGCCTCATGTGTGTTAATAGTTTGACACAACATGTTAGATTTTAGATGTTTACATACATACTTTAAAAAAATTTATATTATTTTGAGCTGCTTTTCTCCTATTATAATAATTTACAATACTTTTAACATCTATTAATACTTTAACGTGTAAGACAGGATGTAAATCTGTTATGTCTCAATAAACTATTATTATTATTATGAATGTTGGGGGAAGTTTCTTAGGAAGCTAACAATTAAAAAGTGGAATGTAGGAAAGGTAATAAAATGGTTAAAGTGTAATAAGGCGACAGGTCAAGATGGTATATGAAATAGCGCTTTTTAAGTTTGGTAGTTGTTAGTTGCTCAGATATATAGAAGTAATATTTCACAGATCTCTGGAGGAGGGAGGTTACCACTGGATAGGAAAGAAACAGTGGTAGTCCCAGTCATTGAGAGGATGGGGGGAGGCCCGGCACCTACAGACCAGTGAAACTTACATTAAATACTGGGAATGTACTGGAGAGACTGGTAGTCCAGTATGTAGCGCAGGTTATGAGCGATAACTGTTGCAGGATTATCAACATGGATTTAGGGAAGGACATTCATGAGAGACACAACTGGATGGGCTTATAAAAGACTTTGTGCAAGCAGTTGCTGAGGGGAAGCAGGTGGATGTCTGCTTCTCTGACTTCTACTTAGCATTCAATAAGGTACCACACGGGGTGTTAATACTGAAAGTTGATAAATTGCAGGTAGACCAAGTTGTAGTGAGATGGATTGGAAACTTCCTCAGGGGGTGGAGCCAGAGGGTAAAAGTGGGAGACTCCTTATCACAAGAGGGAGAGGTTACGTCCAGTATGCTACAGAGAAGTGTACTGGGGCCCTGGTTGTTTATAATGACAAATTATGTGGGTGTATGAGTAAGTAGCAAAATCAGATTGTTTGCCGGTGTCTGTGTTATATATGCAGAGATTGCTAGAGGGAACGTGTTGTAGGATGACACTGATAGGATACAATTGTGAACAAAAGCGAACAAAATGAAAATAAATGTGAGAAAGACTAAGATCCTTAGGTTTAAGAGGAAGAAGTTTTGGAGTATGCATATGGGAAGGGCAGGAGTAAACTTCAGAATATAAGTACCTAGGCATAATGATGAAAAGTTACAGAGTGGAGACAGCAGGTGGAGAGAGTGGTGTCAAAAGGGAGAAGGGTTCTAGATATGCTGGAAAGAATATTGAAGGGAGTTAGTAGTGCAGTGAAAGAAAAGGCATATATTACAATGGTACATACAACCAGTGTTATCAGCATGTGGCAGCAGAGTGGGATCCGTACATGGAATTGTAGACATGGGAGCTGAAAAAGGGGCAAAGACGGGCCCAAGGTGTTTAAAGGATAAATGGAGAAGGTATGGGCAGGCTGGTGAGTTAAATATAATAATAATACTATTATACACTTGCAAGTGAGTTACTGCTTGAGGACAAACATACCAACCCTCTTAAACCATCCTTTACACTGCCATTCTAAACTGTTCTGCCCCCTTCAATGACACCGCCATATCCTGCAACAAGTTCTCCTCCTTAACTGTCCTAACCAATATCAACTGTAACCGCCTCTCCATCCTCCATTAGACTCACTGTATCTCCCTACTATAGATTCCTCTGCCTCTATGTACACCATTATCCTGATGTCACCCAGTGCAGTCCACCCTTCTTCACCCATTACTACTGTCACAAGTTCCTCCACCCTTCTCCTATCCTTCAGTGTTTAGCAACCCATGTCCCACATAACTGATGGCCTGAAATTAACCTTCATCGTGTCCAACCTGCCCCTGACTTTTTCACTTAATCATTAACCCATTTGACCGGCTATCTATGTAACTTCTCTAGTTCATTACCTCCACTTCAATGTGCAGGTCCCACTCTGCTGCAGCATACTGAAGAGCAGGCTAGACCATGGTGTTGTAGGTCTTCTCCTTCACCTTCCCCTCAATATCCTGCTCAACATTCCCACCCACTTTCTTACCCCTCGATACCAATTTCTGAACTTCACATCATTATTCATGGTCTTGATGTAACATTACTCCAAGATAGGTACTTATACTCTGATGCTAAACCTATTTCCTGCCTTACCTATCTATAGACTAACATGTTCCTCGTAAACCATACAAGTTAAGTTTTCCTCACGTTTTTCTTCTTTTTGTTCTTAACCGTCCGTAAACTTATCCACACAATATCTTCTTGCAACTTATTCTCCTTTTCCTCTACTGAATAGAGCTCACATTCTTATTCTGTTGATAATTTCTATCATATATCAATAACCACTATGGTGAACAATATAGTACCTAAAATGCTTCCCTGTGGCACCCCAAAGGAATCTGTGCCCTCTTCCAATACAGTATTTCCTACTTTAATTCTCTGAGCACTTCCCTTCAAGAAATCTTCTATCCACCTTACCAATCCCTTGGCCTCTATCAACTCACCTACTTTTCTGTGATACTGAAAATGTGGGATGTAACTTGTTGAAGGAAAGCAAAATAGTGGAAACATTTTCAAGACATACAAAGGGGTGAATGGAGAAGCAGGCTAGTGTAAGTTAGGCTACCTGTAAAGCGTGTAGTGGATGACGGAATAACAACAAGTAGATCGAGTGATGAGAAGAAAACAGCAGGGTAGGCAGTCGGTGAAAAGGGTTGGAAAGTTTAAAGGGGACTGTTGGTGATTATAAGGAGAATGTTACAGCTTGACACCTGATCATTGTACAATTTCACGTTGTTGGTGTCGTCGTTTATTATATTATTATTATAAACAAGGAAACTGATAGAATGATTATTTTGCAATACTCTCGACATTTACTGAAACAGGTACTAGCAAAACAGTTTCGCTATTTAAAACGTTAACATTTAAGTTATTTAGCTATTATTTCGAAATAACATTTAAGTTTTAACACTAATCACAAAACACTCGTAATATGCGAAAGTAAATACTTGTAAGCCTTACCTCAAATATTAAACTTAGCACCAGTGTGTTTTTATTTATTATTTCTTTGTGGCCGTCGGTCTTACATGTAATATCAAGAAAATAAATATTCACAGATCCAACAGACCAATCAGCAGCCACGACACAACCACACAGTCTGTGCAACCTAACTACATTTCTAGCTAACCTTTGGGTAGTTACACAGAGGTATAAATCAAGTGGTAAGACGTGACTTTTGATAAAGTGCCAGGTAAGTTTAACTTCAGAGTAGTTACCTACAGGTTAACTCAGAGAATGGTAAGACCGGCCCTTAGCCTCTTCTCTTTCCTTCAAGATAGCTTGAACAACACATTCGGCAAAACACTGTATAAATTCATTTTGGCTTTCCGCAGACAAAAAATGTACTTGTAACCATTAGTGAACGTCTTGTAACAGTTTCACCATGTTTATATGTTCCTGTAATATCATATCGTAGTGACTTATGACTTCTAGGATACCTAAAAATTTCCATTTCTTGGGTCCTCCCCTAGATGACTGTCGCCTCTCAATGCCAATCCTCTTTCGCCTAAGAAGAGTGTGGTGTCTAGTACTCGTACGAGAATTTTACTCCATTTGTCAGCTTCCCTCTTCAGCTGTTCTCTCAGCATAACATCTATGGATTTATTGTCATGAAGACGTCTTTCCATATTTCGCCATTCAATATAACTGCTTCTGGGACTTACACTGTTTTCGTGTTCTGGTATACGATTGTAAAGTTTTTTTTTCAGCATTTACCAATCACATACCCAGTTGGACATGCTAGTGAAGATAGATGCAGATATGGATGTTTTCTGAATAGTCTGCAAAGAAAGCAGTGTAATGTTTTCTTATTATTGCTCCATACGATCCAATCTCTAGGAATAGTTTGGCCATTTTTCATTGTAGGTTGCAGAATAGAAAAAGGAAAATCGTGGAAATCCTCGTCGGGTGGAAATGTTTAAGGGTTTGGCGAGGCACCTAGTATCACAGCTCGTTCGGTTTGATCTAATGTAGGCACTCGCTCACTGAGAAATCCTATGCCGAAATTGAACTCGGGTCCCTTCTTATACTTTCCAGTTCAGTTAGTTTATTTTCGGCACTACTGGAACTAGGGTGATGATGTTTACGATCCAATGAAACATCTTGCTCTGGTTGGTCTAAAGATATAGTAAATATATTTGAGAAGATGAGTAAAGTAGGGTTATCACTAGAACAGTCCTCTTCAACATTATCATTCTTCATTGATTTTTTTTCACCGGACGGCACCTTTTTCTCCACTCCAGCATGATACTGAGCATCTTCTGAAACGAGTTTTTTTTTTCCTTTTTTCGAAAAAAAACCCATGCAATCAAGATTTGATTTGCCTTTCTTGGATATCTTTTTTTTTTTGTGCCACAGATTTATGGTGGTATTGAGCACTCATTTATGCAAACCATGAAGATACCAGAAAAATAACATACAATTATGTGTTGTGGACAAAAATACATAATATTCAAATATTATTCCAATTTTCTCTCAAATTAACATGGCATCATCCTAGACAAGTCACTGAAATACAGAGAGAGAGAAAAACATACAAATTGTCACACCTGAAACGCGCCATAGATGAAGGCATGTGCTGGGCATATGTGTGTATGGAGCTGTAGTATTTAAGTTTTATTTGTTGAGGTTCCTTGACTTAGATTTGAGACCGGCTTCGAAATAACTGCAGCACAAGGTGCATTTTTCTGACTACAAAATGCGTTTACAAGCATTTTGCGCGTACCCCATTGCGAGTGTAGCAGTTGTAGCATACATGCCTTGTGGGGATTTTTTAAGAAACTAGTGCACCATGTATCTATTGAAAGCACCGAGCAATACATTGCCAGACTACCTGTTGCTGTAAACGTGTAATCAACGATCATTTGTGTGCGGTGCAGGCTGCGGTTATGCGTCATGTGTGTGCCTGTGTTAGGACAAAGGACAATTTAAACACACGCTACTTTGAAACTTACAAGGTTTCATTAAGACTGTTTCGTATAATGTAAATACAAATATGTAATTTCTGTCGGTTTATATGTTGGAACGTACACATTGTACCTCCTGTGTTTCCAGCAAATATAATCAATAACATATTATTTTGTTTCGCTATATTACACGAACCACTAAAGATGTCCTGCCTGCGCCTCTGCATACAAGAACCTCCCGTCTCCCTTACTTGTTGTCATGTGTGTTGCATACCTCTCGGTAGTAAAATTGTACATCGCTAGTGTTCTTCATAAGCATGTCACCATGTACGTGCTAAACGGGTTGCCTGCCTGTCGGCATTACCACAATTCTCTGACATTTGAGTGGCTGTATCCCAGAAACATTTTATCTGAACGTGTTCGGACATGTGCACCTATTTTGTTTCTTGTCATTCCGGTTCTTTATTCACTGGGATTGGCTGCTTCAGGCGTACATGTACAGAGATACTTGAACTATAACAGAGGCGACCCCATGTTTCCATCGCATGTTTAGGGATCGCGCGTCGGTGGCGTCGCAGGAAGGCAGTAAGTGGGTGTTGGGTAATCAATAAGTCACCAAAAAGTGGCGGATTGTGGCAACAGTGGTATCCCAGGAATCCGATGACTTGAAGAGTTAAGTGGGTCTTAACACTTAACCAAAACCTTGCAAACTCCTGGATTCAGCATGGATTGCTCCGCCTCTCGGCATAGCTAATCAGAGGGAAGGATTTTGACGGCCTGGTGGGGGTGCGAAGAATGGTATAGGCATCGAGCTAGCTACCGGGGGAGTTGGAGTTGGGGAAGAGAGTCGACGAGAGAGTCTTCTGCTCGGGCGGCGACCGCACCTGGGGACTCTGGGTTCGAGTCTGGGTGCGACCTCTGACTAGAGAACTAGCTCCAACGGCGGCACGAGCGGTGAGTTCCTGTTGGTTTAGGGAAGGAGAGCGATCCTTTACCTATCTCCTGTCTCGCCTTACCCTAACCCTTCCACTCGCCTCTATTTCTGTATTGCTGTATTTCCTTGTTCTCTATTCTAATAAACTCTTGTTACCTTTCATTTCTGGCTTATTTGTCTTCCCCTTTCTCGGCTAAACTTTGTAACAATACGAGCAGATTCTCAAGTATAACTTCGAACATCATATTCCTATAAGTTTATACGTGTTTTATAGTTGTTCCGGTCATCATCACATTCTACTGAAACTAAATTTGATGTCTAATTATACAACTACGCCTTTTCTCTAGTCACGTTAACGTTTTTTTTTTTTTTTTTGTGTTTAACAAGACTGAAGCTGTGTCGTTCTGCTGCGATCATACAAACAGTCCACTGTGGGGATAGGATGTGAAGACGATCATATTGTCTTAAGATGATTTGAAGCCGTATAAGAAACTGAAATGTTTTAAGTGAAATAGTTCATAGTGTAATGTGACCACTGTCTCTGTTGGTGCAAGAAATTAATGTTTTACGTAAACTTATACGTACATAATTGTAACACTCGTAATCACTCACCTGAATGTCTGCAAAATATAACGAGAGAGTGAACTAATATAATTAGAGACAGTAGCGGTTTACGAATCTAAGACATGACTTAGAGTATTCTCTGCGACATTAATCAAAATGCCTTATATTTTTCAGATCCATTCTAATGTAGCACCATATAGAAGGTGGAAAGTAAATCACGGAAAAGTTCACAGGTTCAGGCAGCCAGACCTAAATCAAGAATAATGAGTATGGAACCACGCCTACATTGTCAATAATATGCAGGGTGTATTACCATAGTGAAAGGGTTGGTAATGAACACGTTAAGCGGCGATAATTCAACAACCACTACAAATGGAACGCTGACCTTCCGAATTCGATTCGGATGCAATACGACACGTATGCAGGGAATAAAGTGTGAACAAGATCCCTACACATACGATGGAAACACGCGGTCGCCTCTGTTATAGTTCAAGTATCTCTGTACATGTACGCCTGAAGCAGCCAATCCCAGTGAATAAAGAACCGGAATGACAAGAAAAAATATAGGTGCACATGTCTGAACACGTTCAGACAAAGTGTTTCTGGGATACAGGCACTCTAATGTCAGAGAATTGTGGTAATGCCGACAGGCAGGCAACCCTTTTAGCACGTACATGGAGACATGCTTATGAGGAACACTAGTGATGTACAATTTCACTACCGAGAGGTATGCAACA
Organism: Medauroidea extradentata; assembly: GCA_003012365.1. Taxonomy (NCBI): domain Eukaryota; kingdom Metazoa; phylum Arthropoda; class Insecta; order Phasmatodea; family Phasmatidae; genus Medauroidea; species Medauroidea extradentata. Next base: position 9,373 of record PNEQ01134445.1, on the reverse strand, counting down.
CACTTGACTACATGTAAGGGAGAAAGGAGGTTCTTGTATGCAGAGGCGCAGGTAGGACGTCTTTAGTCGTACATGTAATATAGCAAAAACAAAATAATATCCATTGATTATATTTGCTGGAAACACAGGAGGTACAATGTGTACGTTCCAACATATAACACGACAGAAATTACACATTTGTATTTACATTATACGAAACAGTCTTAATGAAACCTTGTAAGTTTCAAAGTAGCGTGTATTTAAATTGTCCTTTGTCCTAACACAGGCACACACATGACGCATAACCGCAGCCTGCACCGCACGCAAATGATCGTTGATTACATGTTTACAGCAACATGCAGTCTGGCAATGTATTGCTCGGTGCTTTCCATAGATACATGGTGCACTAGTTTCTTAAAAAATCCCCACAAGGCAACAATGCAATTCCTGGCATGTATGCTATACTACTGCTACAATCGCAATGGGGTACGCGCAAAATGCTTGTAAATGCATTTTGTAATCAGAAAAATGCACCTCGTGCTGCAATTATTTAGAAGCGTGTCTCAAATCTAAGTCAAGGAACCTCAACAAATAAAACTTAAATAATACAGCTCCATAGACACCTATGCCCAGCACATGCCTTCATCTATGGCGCATTTCAGGTGTGAGTTTATGTAGCAAGCAACGGCCTACGATGATATAATCGCTTAGTACAGGTTGTAGTGCTCACGTCATATTGCAGCCACTGACTGTTTGCATGATTTTTTTCTCTCGTAAACGGTGCGTTCTAGCGACTTGCAACAAGAGGACCTTTTTTCTTACTTAGGATGTACTGTCGAGAAAAGTAACATAAAATGTGCACAAAACCCAACGTTACAAGAGTTGTGGTTAATAAAAGAGTGGCCATCCCTGTTGTTTTCATGAAAGGGAGAGTTTTAAAGTGCATTTTCCTTACGGGTTAAAGATCTCAATAACACTAATCATTGTGGGCAGAATTGGTATTTATCTCCACGTGGTTTCCGATATTTTACAAAAAAAAACTATTATGAAACTAAATTTTCAATTATTAATATCTCCCTTCAAAATTGCGCTATGCGAAATTTGTTTTATGTAACTGTACTTCATTTTACAAGGAATCACAATTTCACCATTTGTACTTGTAGTTCAGGAGCATCCTGTACATATAACATTTCGGTGACAATAATTAGAATTACTGTAATTCAGGAATTAATATGTAGCCTAATGTATTAAGTAATTAATAGTAATTTAAATTTTGTCGTTTAATGCTAGTAAATAGTGTCTTATAATATTTGAAAATATATTTACGAAATAAATTTAGTAATGTTCTGCGCACTTTCTGAAATTAATTAAATATCTTGACATATTTATGTTGGAATTGTAATTAACATATAGCTTACTGTATTTTATTTTCCCTTACGATAAATCTTTTATACCAAAGTTAGCGAAATATGCAACTTTAATAGTAGACAATGCAATAGCATAATTCAAATGCAGTTTAATTAGTGACCTTCCTGTGAATTCAAATAGACCATAGTATGGAAAACACGTTTAAAGGAACAGGAAGTACTATTTTCGTAGAAAAAACACTCCTTAAAAATAAATGAATATAGTCTGGATTTACTCCCAACGGTTTAAGAGCATACATTGCAACCATTTTTAATGCAATGTAACAACACCGCAAAAACAAAAATACACACAAACATATTTTGCACTCTAGCACTGATTTAACGTTAATATTATGATAATTGTTTCATTTTAGCTGAAGTCGTTAATGTTTGAGATTGAGAAAGTCTATGCAATGTATTTATCACAATACTTTCTTACTAATAGGTGTCAGATAGGTGTTTTTTTAGATAAAGTAATAACCAAACTCAGTAACAACTCTTCACGTGACGTGTGCTCACCTTACGTAAGTACAGTACATTGTTTTAAATAAATTTGATTATATCATTAGTAATTATTCAATTGCACCATCCGTTATAATTCCTCAATCATTATTTTTGGGGTTTCATCACTTGTATTATACGAACAGCGTATAATTTCTCTACAATTATGTAATAATATTTACGGAGAATAATTGTACAAACCACCTCGTTGTTAACTGAGAAGACTACCGAGAAACATTAAATATGCTGATTTTTTTATTAGCCAACACCAGCAACTACTTCAGAGCTTGTGTAATTTTGTATCATAAAATTTACATCAGCGTAGCTACACCAGTAACGCAGGTAGTACGTATGCTTGGAGATTAAATAATAATTACCTTTCTTTTCACTTTAGTTAGTTAACCACATATACTAACATTTTAATTTTTGCGTGGCATTCTGTAAACGTATGTTATATAGTAGTAGGCAACGTTATACAAACCAATTTTTTTAAATAAATGCCAACTATTTAAACAGTTTTCGTTCGGTTTGGAAGTATAAGCTTGGAAATCATCTGCTATAAGCAGTGTTAAGGTGGAATATCTTACCAATTTTTTAATTAATATGATATATTTGTTCAGTAAAATGTTTGGTTTCTCACTTATTTATGTTCGTTTGGACACACTGATACCATTGATTAAATATAGCTTATGGAGCTAAATATATTAAATTATACGGAAGGTTTTATTAAAACGTCACGCTATGTAAATATACTCTATTAGGATGTTTTAAACGTTCTGGTAAGTCACAGTTTACGGTTTATCACATTCATAAACAAATATAGAAAGTCACATTTATAGCAAAAATTGCATGTTGTAAATCCCAAATAACAGTTCATGTTGCACCTTAAAGCGTGTGTGGGGTTGCAGATCGTGGCGGAGGCATAAACACGGGTTGTGTGAAATGGCGGATGGAGAAAGGTTTGAGAAGTGTAAGACTTGAGGGGAGCTAAGAACTTGCCAGTGGTCAGGCCAGGTGACATGCAAGCAAATCCGGCAGCAAAGTGACAGAAAATCCGTGCTGTCTGGCTCCACTGTCCTATAGCTAGCGTCCTGTTAGCTCGTATTTCACCCCTCTCCAGTATCACACCAGACACTGTCGCAGGTGAGTGACACTATAGAGAGCCTATCTTCAAATCTGCATATTGATCAGAAAAATATCGCATTAGCACTAACACCGAACTGTAACTATAACATTTAAATAATTAGAAGAATCCAGCTACATGCTCAGTGAGAAGGTTTTTGTGTCAGCCTCAGATTTAAGTTAATAAACTACTGGTAATGATTTTCATATCTTAGAATGGTTTATTGATCTACCTGCTGTAAAAATAAAATATGTATTACAATTAGCTAACAAGACCTTTGGGAACTTCGCAAAATACTTAGAAGAGTTATTTTTTTTAGAAGTGACACTAAGACGATACAGTTATTAAATATAAGCGAGGAGCAAAAACAAACTTATACTTTTAACCCAAATTATGTTGTTACGTTCAGAATGCTGAATACATTCGTAAGTTAACAGAAATGGTACAATCGTTAGCACACAGTACATTGCAAATATTGTAATAAAACCGTCCTGAGTTAAAATCAAGCTCTTTCGTATCTAGACATCTCATATCGGAGGAATTACATAACTGTGTGCATTCGTACGTTGATAGACGCACATACTTGATACACCCACTTAATTATTAGTGCCAGTATGTGTTATTGATCAAGAGTTATAATATTTTTGTTCGTGAGTAGCATAGTTCAGTGCTTTTTTACACATGAAGATTGGGGATTGGGATCCCACGATCCGAGCATTGTCGCTCGCGTTATGGTGTGTTCGGGGCATCCGTTAACTTGGATGATGTGACTGTGACCTATACATTAACATTTTCACTCAAAATTTCTCTATTTTCTGTCAAAATTTTCCTTTTTCATAAGTGTTCTAAAATTACATAAGTCAACCCGCATCTTCAAAGCGGCTAGATGACTCCGAAGATTATGAGACTCGAACCTCACTGCGGCTAGATGACTCAAAAGGACTGGGAGCCATATTGATAGCAGGTAGTGATCATCAATGCATAAATCAATTCTAGTGTTTGGTGGGGTAAGAATCCGCACGGGGCAAGAGTCCTTCCTTCTCCGTAGTAGTTACGCTCTGATTCACTAGATAGCACCGGCATGCTCATGTGCTCCTTTCGGAAGAGTTACTGCACAGTGGGCACGGGTGACATGTTATTCCCACCATTTCAAAGAGAATGGTGGTAGTTTATTGTTTTGAGCAGTACATGATGTTATTTACTATGTTTAGAAGAGTGTAGGCATTTGCTTGAAGTATTCAAAACATTCTACGGAAAGTACATAGACATTAAAAGTAAGTTTTTTTCGTACTTATTGACATAGGCAGTAACTGTTTTGAACTGATGGGTAAATTATGGCCATTTTATGAAACATTTTGTTACGTAGGGAGGCAAGACTCCTGGGACAAGAGTCCGCGTTACATCCTGTGCGGATTCTTACCCCGCACAGTTATAATGTTTTGATGAATGGATTTAATGTATGAGAACTATATTTTACAGTACATATTCACTATTTTATTTAAACATTGATTAGAGAACATAAAAGTCAATCTAGCAACGTATGTATACACTTCCACACTCACATGGTATTTGATAGACACAGTCCTGAGTTTGTAGTTTTTTAATTGCTGGTCTTACCTTTGTAATGATGCTTTCCAATGTGGTCCTTGATTTTAAAACAGTCTGTATGTTATACCTGTTTCCCATAGGAGAAATAGGCAGACCCCTTTCCACGCATATTAAGGAACATAAGAGCAACACCCAAAAAGGCAAGATACAAAAATCCAAACTGGCGGAACATGTGTGGGAAAATAGTCATAGAATACTTTGGGAAAATGCCACTCCATTTACACTAGAAACGCACCCTATCAAAAGAAAAAAATAAAAGAATTAACATTTATTGTGAATAACTCAAATTTATTTAGTCAGCAAAGTACTGAATTACGAAATATGTGGAAACCTTTAACAAAAAAAAAACACAGAAACAAATTTATTTGCGAAATTACAATTGACTGTAAAACCCATTAAAAGGTGCGCGGCCAATCAGGAGAGAGTTCGACTACCATTGGTTGCGCTAGAAGCAGGCTATAAATACTGTCGAAACTTTATCCAGTTTTCACTTTTACTTCACCTGAAGATGGGAGCAGATGTCAGCTCCCGAAACCTCGTGAAAAGTCGGTCTTTGGAAATCTACTGTATTATTTTGTGTCTTCATCGCTGTGTCATCTAGTGTGTTGTCTGTGACGTTGTAGTTGTTATCGTGTCTTGTGTGCATTATTGTCTTCGTACCAGTATTGTCTGTGCTGTCTAAATTGTGATGTCCTGAGTTTTACTTATTAGTTTGTTTTGTGTTTCGACTTTTATTTTTGGTTGTTTATCATTATTTTTTCCCTTTTTATTATTTGTTGTTGACTAATTCCTTACGGAATCTTTCGTGTTCTGTTGTTTCGATTTATGGATGTGTTGACTACAGCTAACTCGGCTTGTTTTCTCTTTTTTCGTACTTCGTTGTCTGTTTTTCTTAGTCTCTTTCTAAGATTTCTGGGACGACATAATATTGCAATGGCGTATGTCCACAACAATATAGTTTGTTAGAGAAAGCTAAGCTCAGACGGGGCCATGGTGAATCAATCTGGGCAATTGCCGCTTATTAGAACATAGAGGAATCCATCCTACGAAAACGACTTCAAGTGGTTCGAAATTTTCTGATGGTTTCATGTTTAATCATTTCAGGTAATCCTTAAACCTCAGAACAGTATTTAGACTAAATATTACGCACATATGTTTTACGGTACCCAGCTGATTCATGTGGCAGTTTTTCTTCTAAATTTTCAAAAGAAATGGAGCTACAGCTAGTGAGTTACTTACAGGAAACTGACAGGTGATTTAATGGTTTGACGTTAAGGGAAAGATTTGACATATGAATATGCAGAACAAAATAACATTGCTAATCACTTTCATATGGTCATCAAACTTAAAGGGCAGGACTGGGTTTATGAATTCCTTTCACGAGACCCATCACTAAGTTTAAGAATGCCTGAGGGAATGAGCTTAGCTTGATCTGTTGAATTTAAAAAAAGTTCACATGGATCACAACTTCAAAAATCTTCAAGGAATAAACGAGAAACATGGTATTCTAACCAAACCAAACAGAACGTACAATATGTAAGAAAGTGGTAAATCCACTGTCCCAAAAATAATTCCCAAAATAGAGTATACCAAAGCCAGAGGAATGTAAACAAATTTGTGTCGGGAGGACGAGGTCAGCAGCTTGGCATTTTGTCCCTCCTGCTAAGATTTTCCTAAAATAGCGAATGAAGGTAGAAATTTCAGATGGAGCTACTCCGTCAAGTTTGTTTCTTCTTTCTCACTCTGGCTACATGAATTCTGAACTGTTCTTAGAGTGGCTTCAATATTTTGTTTAACATACTAAGCCTTTTAGAGATGACCTTGTCCTATAACTTTTGGATAATCATTCCTCATATATTTCCTTACTTGCTATTATGTTCTGTCGGGATAATCACATCCATCTTCTTATCTGCCTCCTCACAGTTCCTACAAAGCCCAGCCTCTGGACAAAACTTTCTTCAGACTGTTGAAAGTTTATTATTCACGTGAGTGCACCAGATGGATATCAGCTCATTCTGGACGTTTCATCACACTGTTTCAAATTGCTAATCTCTTTCGGTTGGCATATGAAAAAGCAGAACTGTGGGAAATTTAGCCAAAGGTTTCAAAACATATTGGATAATCGAATTCAATCCTGATGTTTTCACAGACGTTGGCTACCTTCCATCAACAGTTATTGACCAGCCTGCCACAAACAGCAATGCCGAGCCATCTACAACTTCCTCTTTACAATGTATCCTGGAATGTTGTGAAACTTCTGATGCAGGTACCCCATCTAGGCCAAGGTATTCTCGGACAGACACTGAAACTGATTGTGTTGCAGATAGGCCAAGGTTAACTGATCTAATACCTCGTGCTGGAGCTAATATCATGTATACTCATACAAAGGCTTGTAATTCTGTTTCACCAGAAATAATAAGGCCTCTCCCAAATCTTAGCAGTTCTAAAAAAAGATGCAAAAATTCCAAAAAAGCACAACTACTGATAGGGTCCCCTTATGTTAAAACGATTTCTTCTTTACAGTCGAGCATCAATACATGTTAACACTAAAGAAAAAATATCAAAGAAACGCAAACCAAAACAGATGGCCATTAAAGGGATTGGAGCAAATCGTCTGTTAAAATGGAGGGAAGGTAAAAAAAGGCATCTCATGTTCAAGAAAATGTGACACTGTGGGAGTTGGTGTGCAAGATATTAAGAGCCTCCTAATGTGGACTGGATAATATGCCATGTGTGCAGATCGTGATTGGGAGAACATTGCTCAGGTTATATAGAAACTGGTTTCTTTAGATACGATGGGTGCAAGTAGGACTCTTACCCCACAGATAGAGGACTTTTGCCCCTCGTGTAGGGCATGTATCCTATTTTACATTTTTAAATTTTTTGTCATTTTAAAACTTCATAAAACCTCCAGTAATTATTCTAAAAATGTATTTGTGTTACAAAATGTTGTAGTTGTATGATAATGTGTCTTTCAGAACACAGTTTTGCAATAGAGGTGAAAAAACTGCAGAAGTGTCCTTAAGGCCTTGCTCTTTTGTTTAGCAGTGGTTTCGAAATTTTTTTAAATACAAATTAATACACATATCAAAAATTCATTCTGGCAGTTTTAACACTTATATATCATCGTTTGTATTTGGATCATTCTGTTGCAATACACCAAACAGATTTTTTAGATTTCTGTCCCTGAAGTAGCACATATTTTGTTTTCAAAATAAACCAAAATTAAGAAAAAAATTTTTTTGTTTGCAAGCGGTAGGTTATTTTTAAAAAATGCTCTGGAAATATTGTGTATCGTATGACTGTACACAGTCTCATAATTTTTCAAAGCATTTAGTTAAAAAAAATTCAAATTATTTGCAATTATTTTAATTAAATGAAAGATCATGGCCTCACTTTACTCTATACTTAAAAATCAATTTAAAAAAAAACTATTAATTTTTATTTTAACACTAACTTCGTCTACTTAGGTTTCTTTTTAGATTTTTGTTATTTCATTTATTTTCTGTTTGTTCCTTGTTTTATCTGACCAGATTCCTGTTTTGGAATTTCATGTTGTGTATGTATTCTGAAGACTAAAGCATACTCTGCTTATTGATGTTTTCTTGTCTTATTTTTGGTTTTCTTTTGACAGTCATTTATTTTGCAATGGAGTATGTTCAAGCAAATAAATTCAGTCATGCACTCCCATTGCACAGTTCTTTCAAAGTTGAAGAGTAAAATGGAGGTACTTAGAATCAGTTTAACTAAATAATTTCTGTGTAAGCTTAAACTTACATTGTTTGCAGAGTTGTCTGCTCAGGCAAGCAACATTGTACAATTTATTTTATAAAAGTACAATACATGTGTAATGTTATCACTTAGTTACGTTCAAGAATGTAGTAGACGAGAAGACTGCACGCTAGTTAAGCACCATGCCCATAGGCGACGAGGCAAATAATAACGAAGGCAAGAGTCGAATTTAGGGCGGGATTCACAGTGGTGATATAAGCTATTCTTGAATCAAGTACTGCTTATATTCATGCTTAAGTGCGGTTTTCAATTCATTGTGTTAGAAAGAAGAGCTGTTTATCGTGACAGCTTCAAGCAATGCTTAATGAAGTAAACTTGAAATACATACGGCATAATATGTATTCACAGCCACAAAATAAGTTCATTTTAAACATGTATTCATAACTAAACGAACATAGCTTATTCACGTATATAAGTAGTACTTCATCAAATCTGCTACCTTGGTGACTGATTCTGTGTGTAAGGGATAATTTATTTAAAATTCTTCTCTACACATTGGTATTTCATTCCATATATTTACTAAAAAATTTATAATTTGAAAAATTTTGTCCCAAAATTTTTGCGGAATAATGGAAAAAGAGTATAATTTCAACAAATCTAGCTACGAAAATAAAACCCATTTCTTAATACTTTTCAAATACTTTTATTTGGTTTTGGTACCTGAAATGATTTTGTATGATAATTATTTTACTAGGAATAATGTTTTATTTGTAAATTCCTCTATAGAAAGAACTCAGCGTCTCATTATGATTACATTTTATATTGAAAACTAGCAGTCCCCCGCGGCTTTGCTCGCGAGTATTATTCGTAACTGATAATATTTACTTTAATTGAAAAACCTCTTTGTACACAAGATTGGTACTTCAGTCATCAAGTGTTAGAATGTCCAAGCGGCTAGTTGAACTAATTCTGCAGCAGGATAAGTAGCTATAGCTGTCCACGCGAAAAGCAGTCTTAAGTTTGT
>PNEQ01134444.1:0-81058 GCA_003012365.1 Medauroidea extradentata | reverse complement strand
ATGGCATGCCAACTTCCTACAAGAAACCTTTCGACAAGGAAAACACAGTTGTTGCCTTTGTGCTTACTATAGGTTACAGTTTAATGAATTTTGAAAATACATCAATTTCCACGAAAATGTATTTAACACCGGCCTTAGATTGTTGCATAGGTCCAAACAAGTCTACTAGACCAACAGGTTCTTTGGTATTATTAGTTGTACTACATCCTGTAGGTTTTCTTTCGCATGCTTCGCTTTCTGACACAGATCGCAAGCTGTAATGAATTTGGAAACAGTCCTTTGCCAATAGGCCCGGGGAACTGCCTTCTTAAAGTGTCTCAGACCTTGTTCACCCCAGCGAGATTAAGGAACACACACTCATTTGGTTCGCAGGAATCATGGGTTTACACTGAACTTCGAAAAAAGCATTCTTGGTAGAACGATGGTGTGATACACCATTGTGGTCTGTAAAATACAGAAGCCTAATATGTTTTGCAGTCTTCTCATGGCCTAATTATTCTAGGAACTTCTCATATATCTTATCTTGATCTTATTCAGACTTCAGTTTGCCGATTACACCCTATGAAACAGGGAGTTTTCCCAATTCTTGTAGCTTCTGACTAGACACTGAAAATTCAAGAGGCTTCCTGGTATCTACGAATTGGAGTTCTCTGCGGGGCACATGACTCAAATAGTCTGCTACCATGTTGTGCTTGCCCTTAATATGTTGGAATTCAATGTAGTTATCTTATAGCAACAATGCCTAGCGAGTCAGTCTTTCATCGAAGAATTTAACACATCAGTGTCTGGTGATATGTCAGAAGCCTGATCGTCTTATCCTGCAAAATGTCTCTGTAATATTTGAGCATCCAAACTACTGCCAAAAGTTCCTTCTCTTTGACTGTGTAGTAGTTGAGCCTGACATTACTCAATGTCTTGCTGGCCGTGGCTAATGTTTTCTCGGCCCTGACTATCTTACACATCCAAAGAATGGTATTTTGCATCGTATTCTCTACCCTTGAATGGATGGTGTAACATATGACCAAGTTCAAGCCACATTACACTATTTTATCATGTCAGATGTATTCATTGTAATTTTATTTTACGAGTATTCTATTTTGCTTAGTTTAATCTGTTTAGTTAATTTAATTTTTGTGATGGCTGACATAGGTAAACTAATTTTGTTTAGTGGAATAATAGTACTAAGAGAAATGCTTAGTTCAGAAAGTTCAGTTTAAAGTAAATTCTTTATTAATTGCCGAGTACAGATATACTAGTGCTTTGGAGGTGGATCGAGGCACGACAATGCTAGTATTTAAAGAAAGAAAACTGTAGGGTAGCATTTTCATTGGCAGAAGAGACTGATGTTTCCATTTTGAATGTATTATACGATGAATGGAGGCTTTTTGGACAGCGACTATAGGAGAGTCACGTGATGTGTTCTCGTTTTAGGATTTTAATTAGCTGCGAGATATATATTGTGAATCAGGTTGCCTGATTAGGCGAAGAAATGTCGGAACTGCAGTTTGCTGTGAAAGAAGAGGGCCTGACAATAATAATTTGTGGATATTTAGCAGATTTGTACTACTGCATCTGAATGTATGGTGCATATATAAACTTTATTTCGCCTGCACGATTCAGGCAGTGAGCTGATATCGGGAACAGGACGTGGAGAAAACACTCTCTTCGCAGTTCTACAAGAACTTCCAGATAGCGCAGAACTTCGCTCACCGACATGAAGAATAAAGCTAATTGTCACCTGCCTTTTGTCTCGTAGTTAGTGCCTGGCCGTTAATGACGATGCCATCTTCCGATTTTTATTCAGTCTTTAAGCGTCAAACACTCTGGAAATAATTCGCCCGACAGGCGTCTATGAGTTAAAGAATTCATGTTCAAATCCTTGATTTAGCAGTGGCACAATAACAAATAATAATTTCATCTTTTCTAAGTGACATAATAAAATTTAGGTATATTGTGCTACACTCATCTTGTATTATCAATGTTGTCTACTTAATTTGGTTTTTGAAGGATCCAGATGTTTTTATTCTTCAATACTAGGAGTCAGCCAAGTATGATTAATGATATTAAAATCAATATTACTTTACATGGGTCTTACTAATACCACATAATGTTCAGCCATCTTATGTGTGTCATTTTCGTTACGAGCATAGTACAATATAAATTATTTTAAAATTCGTTGGGCTGTAGTGTCTTACAGTAGTACTGGAGTATATTTTAGGTGGTTCTGCATGCAAGTATTTCTAGGTTCACCAGCGAATGCTTCCAGAACTGCTGTTGGTAAGCCATACACTGGTGTTCCCTGCATACACATACCAGATCCTGCTTTAGATGAGCAGTGAATATGTAACTTAAAAATTAACCCTGAGATACATAACCTTTATTATTAAATCGCTGAGATACATCATGTCACTATTGACATCAGTTAATCATCTTTTGCACCACCTAGTAGCATTGCACGCTCTTGCATAGAGAAACTGGCACCCAATGTGGGGCAACGAGTCAAGGACGCCACGTAAAAAAGACGCGAATCGGAATTAATCATTCGATGCCGTTGCCGGTAAAGTCTATGCATAGACCCGAACTTAAAAAAGGAAAGATGTTGCGCAACATGAGATAGTTGAGCATCGCGGCATAGGGGAGGAGCAGTCGTGCGAGGAATACGGATAACTGATTGAAAACACTGCATTCTTCTACGAGGAGGTTTTAGAGGCTGGCAATGCGGCAAATGTAGTTACAGAGCCAGGGTTATTTCAGAGTGAATAACCAACAATGCTAAGCAGACTAGAGAGCCTAATGAGTACAATGGCTATAAGTATGAATGCTATGAGTGAAGAATTGCAGACTCAGACTGCCAAACTAGACATGCAGGCTTCAAAGCCAGACGCGTAGACCGTGAAGTTTGAAGAGGTGAGGGGTGAAATGCAAACAATGGACCAAAGTTTGATGACAGAGATCTCTGGGCATTGTGAAATGTTACAGAGGAAAGTGATGTTACTAAGCGAAAATTTAAAAGGAAAGTTGAAGAATTACATTGTGAGGTAGTCGCAGTAAGAAGCGAGGTACGTTCGCAACAGACAGAGCTGAAACTGGTAAAGGAACATGTGAAGATACAGACCTGTGATCTAGAACACTGTGTAGAACAGCTGGAGGGTAAGCCACTAACCACGGAAGTATCAAGTCTGGTACACAATACTATGACGGCACAAATAGATTCTTATGACCGTCATATAGAGACTCGAATAGCGCAAGTCGAAAAAGCGCCACACACAGAGCGCAGTAAGATCAATGTGCGCCTAGTGGACGTGAATAGTCACCTGGGTGATTTGGAAACAAAGGTCGATGATATAATAGCTGACCGAAGGAGAGTTCAGGTAGCACCTACGGCTGAGCTTAATGAAACCTATACATCACATGCAACTACATCGACGCCAGTTGCAGCAACGATGCCATGCCAGCAGGCTTACCAACTGTGCCTGCTGCTGGAATATTGAGTAATCACCCTTCCAAGCTCTGGGTTGAGCAATTACCAAAATTCGAAGGAGTAACGGGACAAAACCCAGTCAACTTTGTTTTGAAATTTGACGAATACACCTGGTTATTCACCTTGAGTGACGCCGATGTTATTAGGTGCCTAAGCATGTACCTAAAGTCCACATCCTTATTTTAGTGGTAACTTAGCCGTGATAAAGTGACGTTGTACCCAGACATTAAGGGAAAATTCTTAAAGCATTTCTGGACTAGAAAAATCCAGGGAAATTTACACGCCCAACTACATGCAGAATATTTCATACCGGGTAAGGGATGCAATCAGGAATACCACCTTTCAGACATATACGAGAAGTCCAGGCACTTTGAGCCACCAATCAGCGAGGACGAATTTATCGCTATGGTTCTTAAGCAGCTACCATTTAGGTATCAGACACACTAGGCAGGCCGACATTGTACTGACATTGCTTCTTCCCGCAATGACTTGATAGAATATGAACATAATGATCGCCAACAATATCAACAAAACGGCCGCGAGTCGAATCACATCGAGCGACAAGTACGCCCAGGTCCTGTGTATAGCCGACCCACGCAACCTGAATCATTTTGCCCCCAAGGTACCCTGACAGACCAAAGGTAAATGCTATAAGCACTGCAACATATTGTTAAGGTGTGGACGTGGTGAGTGAGTTTTCCAAACGTACCACCGGCTCCTGCCCGGCGTCGAATTCAATCTGTTAAAGGGTGGGTTCTGTGTTCTGTCTGTATGGGAGGGTCTGAACTCTTTCTTCTCCTACAACCCATCTCCATACCCTAATTCGAATTCAAGTTTAGTATGGGGCTCTAGGGTATTATGGGAAACAATGTAAGGAATGTATAAGTACTAACAACTTAACTACAATTCAAAGATTGAACAGGAAGTACGACGACATGTAAAACCTCTTCACAAGGGAGCTCTCCACCACCTGGCAAATAAATACTAACATTAAGTTCAACAACACATGCATTGCGGGCCAGGATGCCATGCTCAAAAGGAAGGGGTTACTTACCTTGCACCCCTATCAAAACCCCGAAACTGGAACACTATAATAAATTATGTGCGTTCAACCTTCTAAACCTACGGTAGAGCTACTGCTACTTGCCTTGGCGATACAAGAGAATACTGAGGATCTTTTTAGGAAGGCACGATAGCAACATTTAATAGAGCAGAGAAATCTAATAAATTAATGGATAATTAAATAAATTACTTTAAAACTGTACTTGTAAATTATCAGGTGCCTAGAACGATACTCGTTATTCTCAGGCTTACTTCATACCAGTTTATTTATCAAAGTTATTATGACTTAACAGTAGGGAGAACTTAACTTAGACTTTTAAAATAAAAAGGCGATGACCCTATTCCGTTCGCAATCTCCATTTAATAAAAAACTTGAAGTTTCAAAACATAATCGTAGTATCACAATGAAATGCATTCAGCCTCATACAATCTCAATAATTTCGGTTCACATATTACAAACAAAATTATTATCTCCTTAATGTCTCATGCCCAACCACGAATTGTTTTTGTATAGTCTCATAACAACAAAACTAGACTGCTCACAATCATAACATTAGGCTACACTTTGGCCATTTCCGTCACCGATATCCGAAAATACTATCTTACCAATAGACTGAGAACCTTTTTACTCAAACTTTAACCATTATAATTATTTCTGGGTGTTAATTACATACTCTCGACTAATAATACAAAAAAAAATTCTGGTGACTCGGTAATACTATGAGTTTCCTGCGCTTACTTAGTACTCTGCCTTTTTAATAAACTTTTAAACAAATCATCTTTACTTCATATACCAGATACAAAAATACCTTTATAATGATAAACATTAATTTAGCCTATACGTCAGGGGTGCGTGGTTGTCTGGTTCATAAACTACATGTTCAAATCAACGGAATTCAAAGAAATCACTTAAAGAGGGACTTATTCCCTACATGACTATACTCATCCTGCTGAAAGATGCATCGTGATCTTCTCAGGCCCCTCTGGCAGCCTCGTCAAGAAAACGAAAAAAAAAAGACTACATCAGTCCTCCGCGAGGACTCTGGACAAAAGACGACCACATCCGTCCTCCGAGAAGATGCGAGACAAAAGACCAAACGACCTGTACCTTACTCCTTACCGCGCGGCTCTAGCTGCCCCCATGACCACATGACCACGGCCACCAATCAGCGGTCTCCGAGCAGTCACACCACCATTCGCTCTCACGCGCGTAGCACGCTACCGCGCACGTCAGCACATCCCACGATCCGAAAATCTACAGCACAGCAACCACACCTCCCACCTCCTGGTAGCACGCTACGCAGTAATCAGAAGAGTAGCTACTGGTGATAACTCCAGCTCTGGCACGTCCGGTATCAGGCTACTGCAGGCACCATCTCGACAGACCTTCCCCGCTACGAAGCACATACTACTGTAGCTAGGTAAATCTACCGAAAACCGGCTCGAACAGCCCGACACACTATGTCCAAACGCTGTTACTTACTGTCCCTAAAGGGAATAAAGGCATCATGCCATAAGGGCTTAACTACACGACCGAATTAAACATTTAACAAGAAACTACTATCACAATTTATTATTTAACCAAATAATCCAAAAACAATACAGCATAACTATCATCCAATTTATATAAGTTAAAAGAATTAAAAAAAAAACACACCCGATAAACTCTGTGCCATCTTAAAATGTTTACTCAATTTACTATTTTATTATAACTCAATATTTTCATTTATTATTCATTATGTCGTCTGTTAAGACAGAACAAGTTTGTCAGTGAGATTTATATTGTCATTTGATTATCATGTAAATTGTTTGTTGGTTTTTGGGGAATTTTACAATTTTAATTTGCTTTATTATCCCGGCCATACATGCACACAGCATGCCAAGCCAGCCGCTTGCTTGCTGTAGCCACAGCGCTCGCTTCTTGCTACACATCTCAAGAGTTATATTTCAAGCCACATGAAAGATAAGTTTCTGCTGTATTCGAAGCACTCTCATGCTCTGTAGCGATGCCGTTCGCTGTACTCTGTACCACCCCACCCCGGTTCAGTTAGTAAGAAAGTGCTTTGCTCTGTACTTGTACCGTCGGTCGTAACCGGTTATAACTGTACCTTGTTCGGCCGTTCTGGCCCTTCTGGCCGTTTTCAACACTTGCACACCATCTCTTGAGAGATTTTTAATCTCCAGCATTAGGGATGCGGTCTTCGTGAGGCGTCACTTCGCGCCATTCTTAAATCTCATTTGGTGCGCGGCAGACGTGTTTCTGCACGAGACCAGTTTTCTTTCGTGACATGTGTAACACAAACACTTGTATCGTCAGTTTATAGTCACTAGATGGCTACTCTAGTTTTTTTTTTCTCTTTTATAATAGAGTAGAGCCGTAGTTTCTGTTTATGGAAATGTATATAATTTATTTTTAAAGATTTTATTTCTACTTCTTCTAGATGCTACCTTCGTAGCTTTCGCCACCCTCAGCTCTGGTAAGTGTTCCCGCCATGAGAGGCCATTCCCTTTCATTAATCATGAACGTTAATTTAATTCTCCTGTTTTTGCCTCTGTTCAAAGAGGGTCCTAGATCCATGTGGAAGTCCTAGAAGCAAGTTTTAAGTTCAAGTTCAAGTTTCAACTTAGTTCCCTGTCAAGTCACGATGCTCGTGCCTCGACTGTCTGCTAACCAGGCAGACCAAATTGGCCCTGGCTTAATGTCACTGCGTCATTCAACATGGCAATAAGTAGCCGCCTCACTGACTTTTTTATTCCTTTTATATTGACTATGGATACTGCAATGACGGTAATGTGTCGTCTGTTAGTCACTTTCTCAACATTCAACATAAATTTGTATGTTGTATTAAATATAAATAAAAAGGTAATTTAAAGTAATTGTTATACTATATGTTTTACTTTAATATTCAACATAAGTTTGTTTTTAAGGAGCCACATTTATATAAAACAACTATTGAATGAAATTCACAAATTGTACACGGGAAAAAAATTGTTGTTTATTAATTTACGCCATACCATTAACTTGTTTACTCAGTAATCGCAGGAAAAAAAATCATGTATTTATTCTGATTTGCAGAAATAAATGTGTTAGGATGCGGTATACAGCCAATTTCATTGCAATGTTTATATTTTTTGTTTGGACCATTCTTTTTGACACAAAATGTAACAAAATTTGCTGTTACGAAAATTTTATACCTCTCTTAGTTTTCGCGTAAAGGCTTGTTAAAGTAAAATTTTGCATGTTTCCGTTTTATGTACTACACTTAAACACTAACATACCAAACTAAAAAAATTCGTTGTTGGTAAAGATGTTGCAGGCTACAATTTCACGTACATAAAAGCAAAGAATAAAAAAGTCATTTGTATTTAAATAAAACATGCTGCAATTAAAAGTAATAATTTTGAAAGTTCGTTAATTTTTTTTAAATATAAAAGAATTTTTTTGTGGTTTTACATAGCTGAATTTGGAGCATACAACATCTTTACTTGCAGTGAATTTTTTCAGTATGGTAAATGAATTGGTTTTAGTGTCGTCCTTAAAACGAAAAAATAAAAATTTTGGCTTTAACGAGCTGTTACATAAAAATAAAAAATAATTACAATAGCAAAATTTATTCACATCTTGTGTCTAAAATAAGAAACAAATATCTGGTACAAATATAAAATGATAAACATGGTGATGAAAAATTGCTGTATAGTGCGCCCTTAATTTAACAGATTGGCAGTTAAATGTGTCGTTAAATTAAGTTATTTCTTTATAAAGGTAGGTAATACTTCAAGAAAATTTTTGTAACTGACCGTTAACTTCCATGAAAATTACAGACATCGAGACCACAGCCAGGAAATTCACTGCATTAAAAAACGACGAAATCATACATTCTCTTAGCTGATGGTAGTCACGACGAAAAAACACAGTCTTTTAGCTGTAGGATTTTACGTTATTGGTTAGGTGGTTTATTTATTTTATGATTTATCGTTAATGTCAACCAAATACTTAATTTTTTCCCTTTAATGTAAATATGTTTATTAGTTTATTAATACTTCTCATATTTTCCAGCTATTAAGTGCCTGAAACTCTTATACTGCGTGTTATTGTGTGTGTCCGATGACTCACAGTAAAGAGATGCGTGACTTACCTAATTAGTGTTAAAAGTTGTACAAACAATTTGATAAATATTTCCATGAGGCCTAGAAGTGTCTTCTATGTAAAGCTAAATAGTTCTCTATGAGCTGCATTTTTACAATAAGCAATTGTTTTGTACATATATTTACACCTGTAACAACTCACTACTGGCGCCACAATTACACTGGTAAAGAAGGTTAATGTAACACAGATCCGAATAACATTTTTACTGTGTGTTTGCCTTCCTTATAACGAAATAGTTAATAAATTATTGCTATCACGTCCCATTTTTATGTTACCATCATATTTTACCATAATATCACATTATTTCTCTATATGAAGCTCGGCAGTTGGTGTATGTAACACAGATCCGAATAGCATTTTTATTGTGTGTTTACCTTCCTGATAACGAAATAGTTAATAAATTATAGCTTTCACGTCCCGTTTGTATGTTACCAACATATGGTACCATCATATTTTACCATAATATTACACTATTTCTCTATTTGAAGCTCGATAGTTGGCAATACTGCAGGAGAGGGAGGAGGCAGTTTGATGCTCATTTGTTTTCTTCTGTCACTGTCAGTGAAGTGCTGCATCTGTGAAGTGAGGTTATGTGTGTTTTCATTTAAAGTTTTGGGCGAAAATGGCATCAAAGCAGCGAAGACTTTGTATAAATTCACCAGATATGTTTTGTTAAAGGCATATGAATGAAGATGTAAAAAAATAATATTTTTTGTATTTTGGATGCAAAATAGGAAACCAAGATAAACAATGGGCGCCACATAGTAGTTGTGTGAGCTATCACGTAACACTTATTCAGTGGATGAAGGGTAACCGAAGCAGTATGCCATTTGCTGTACCTATGGTTTGACGTGAACCAACTAACCACTTTAATGACTGCTACTTTTGCCTTACTAATGCTGAAGGTTATTCAAAGAAGAAGAAGAACATTGATTATCCGACTGTACCTTCAGCCATTAAACCTGTTCCTCACGTTGAAGGCCTACCTGTTCCAACTCCACCTTTGAACTGGGAAGATTTGGTAATTCCAGAACTAAATGGCAATGAAAACTTACATTCGGAAACTGAAGAGTTGTTGGAAAATACCAATGATCTTACACATGTTCCTCCGTCTAGTGAGCCTCATTTTATCCAGCAAAATGAACTAAATGATTTGGCCCGTGACTTAGGCTTATCAAAGCAGCAGTCTGAACTACTAGGTTCAAGATTACAAGAGTGGAATCTTTTAGCAAAAGGCACAATCATAACGTCCTTTACAAAGATACATGCTAACTTCTCTGTATTTTTCAAAATTGAGGGGCCTATGTGTGTATGTTATGACATTGTGTGGTTAATGAATGAACTAGAACTAACACATGTTCCTACAGAGTGGCGACTTTTTATTGACTCCTCTAAGTCTAGCCTCAAGGCTGTTTTACTCCACAATGGAAATAAAGTGCCGTCATTCCAGTTGCATACTCTGTTTCAATGAAGGAGATTTATGACAACTTGGGTGCAGTTCTAAGGGCAATCAAGTATGAAGATTTTAAGTGGCAAATTTGTGGTGACTTGAAAGTGATAGCTATATTAATGGGACTTCAGGGTGGCTTTACAAAGTATTGTTTTTTGTGCTTATGGGACAGCAGGGACCAAAAACAGCACTATGTTAGACAATCATGGCCGCCAAGAAAATCTTATACTCCAGGGGAACAAAATGTGTTAAACGATCCTTCGGTTGACCCTAAAAACGTGCTACTTCCTCCTCTGCACATTAAGTTAGGTCTTATGAAGAACTTTGTAAAAGGCATGGACATAGAGGGACCCGGTTTTAAGTACTTGTCGGAACTTTTCCCAAAACTTTGTGAAGCGAAAATAAAAGGTGTTTTCACTAGACCTGACATAAGGAAGGTCATACGTGATGCTGAATTTGAAAAAAAAAAAAAAAAAAAAAGCTAAACAAATAAGAATTGGCAGCTTGGAAAGCAATTTTGAAGGTGGTAAAAGGATTCCTTGGCAACAACAGAGAAGATAACTACAAGGGTTTAGTTCGTAACCTTTTGAAAACATACAGAGCTATGGGTTGCCGAATGTCCCTTAAAATTCACTTCCTTCACTCGCATATCAATTTTCTGGAGAATCTTGTAGCTATAAGTGATGAACAAAGTGAGAGATTCCACCAGGATATATCAACTATTGAAACGATGTACCAAGGCCGCTGGGATCCTGCAATGCTCGGAGATTACTGTTGGTTTTTGAAGATGGAAGATGCCACCTCTCATAAAAGAAAAAAGAATGAAAAAAAAAGAACAAACTGTTTATATGTATATATTTCAAAGATGCTCTTAGGTAAAATAATGTGTTTAAAATGTTTGAAAGAGAAAAAAATTAATGTGTACAATTACATTACAATTTTTTTTAATAAGTCTCTGTTATTTTTCCTTACTCTATTGCCAATGTCTCTATAATACAAAAAAAACCAGACGTGGTAGATGTTTTTCAGTGTCACTTTAGGATTCAGTAGGTAAAAGTACATAGGAATAAGTAAAAAGTATTCATGTTACATAATATTTTTTTTTTGCAGACCAGCGTTATTGCTCCTAGTTTATTGAGATACGAATTGTTTTATTTTTCGATAGCAGTTTGTAATGTAATTCAGTCACCTTACCCTATTCGAAGCGTGCTTTTTTTTATTAGTTGCCTGCATTTGTGTTTTAAGAATTTGATAAATCACAATCTTAATTTAGAAATGGTAAACATAAACACATAAGTATTACTGCATAAATAGTGATCATTAAGTGCGCAATTTTGTAAGCTTGGATACTTCCAAATGTTTCTGACTTTTCATACTCAGCATTAACATTTATCTTCGTCATTTAAAATTCGATGGGTTTCTATTGGCTAATATATAAAGTGTCGTGTGACAAGACTGTAGGCGTGTGACTCGCATTGGGTTCTCACAACTGTGATTCTGCATGTTGCATTCTCAAATATCGACGACAAGCCACAGTCTGGAGTTCACTACTCACATCAACAAGTTGTCACATTACTAGAACTTTACACATGAGGCTTTAAATCAGCTGCAATAATAAGCCTACAATTTTTACATGGCGAAGACGAATTCAGTTCGAAAGGCACGTTTGCAGAAAGTTTGGTGGACTTTGTAGTTCTACCAAAGAATTTGCTTGATGATACAAGAATTTAAAAGTTTTCATATATTAAATTCACTAATTCTAACTTGTGAGTGTTTTAGTCATAATTAATCTGTCACCAATAACTTAATTTTAATAACATTTAAGCTTGCGATCGTAGATTCAGGTTTAATGTATTTCATTTTACAAAGTTTAATTTGTAGCAAATTATTACTTGCAACAAGGCAGTTCATTATAATGCACAACAAACATGAAACATTTTTATGTTTGCGAAATGTAGTGTTCTAAGGAATGTGCTTTGTAAAGAGATCCGTAGAATTATTTAAAAATATAACTTCAAGTCCATTTCCAAGTTACCTCTTGACTGACTAACCCAAGAACATAAGATGAGTACATATTTTTCTGTAGATTGGCTTTTCTGTTTCTGAAAAAAAAAAAAAAAAACTCTGATCTGTGGACAAGGACACATTTTGGAAGAAGTGATGTTATGGAGACGCAATTAATGTGCTTCGGTTCGTCTTAGATTTACAAAGTTTTCTTAGAAGCTAAGCAGACGCGTAAGTCAAGATAGCGATACCCTAAAGTATTTGGTTCTTTTACAAGAAACCCTTTTGAATTTGTTAGTTAATATGTTTACTGGAGCACATTTTAGAAAGCCTTACGTTGCGAATTTTTGTTTCACGAACACATTCCAATATTAGTAGCCAGGAGTGTCAAGTTAACAGACACGATAACACAGCGATTGGGTATTATAATATTTTACTTCTATAGAACGACCGCAATTAAATTTAAAAAATAAAGCACTTAAGTCTAGGAAAAATATACTCGCTTGAGAGTGGTATGAATTCATTAAATACCATGATTGAATTTGGCCTGGCAAATGTGGTTCGTGTTCCTAGAAATATGAACAAGTAATAAAAGTAAATTGGCAATTTATTTTGTAAAATATTTATAACTATGATTTTCGTAAGTTTTGTGAAATATGCTCATTTCATAAATCTTGATGAAATAAATATTTTTTTGTCTTTTTCAATCAGTGAACGCCTTTCAAGTAACAAAATATGTGGATATACGTCTCAATATATGAAAATATCTCCAGTCACGAAATAAATGAAGAGTCGGTACACAACAATGTAATAAATTATATTGTTAAATTCATAAATAAAACTAATAATTATATTGTGTACCTTATTAATTATTGTGCAGCCAAAATGTATGTTGAGTGAGCTTACGGCATCGAACTGTAATAGTATTTGTTACAGATTAATACACTAATTGAACGGTTTATTACAGTAAATAATGGAAAATAATGAAGAAAAATTTAAGCAGCATAATAACATGCGTAGTTCTTATTTGGGACAGTTTAATAGAAGCAGGAAATTATAAGGTATTAATGGAAATTGGGTAGGTAAAGTCTGGGAATTTGTTGTGTAATCAAGAACCGCTGTGGAAAGTCCCTAGTGGTAGTAATTAAAGAAGTTAAGTGTCATACTCCAATCTACCAATACTCTTACTGTGAGAGTGTTTATTTTTCATAAGACTGTTTAGTGTGCAGGAATACACGCTAAAAATGCAGTGCAAAGACAGATACTATGCGAATATAAATGAATTGTATTGTTCTTTATCTGTATGGTTAATACAAAATTAAGTAGTAATAGCATTATATTTCCAACAATATTTATGCAATTTCGAAAATTATATTTATGTACTAGTTTTAATACCCAATAAATAAAACTTTAAAAGACAACAAAATAATTGAGTTGATAATAAATTAGACCATTTATGCAGATGGTGGAGGCTTTGTTTATTTCCTTCAGAAAAAGAAAAAAAAATTATTTTCATTTAGGGAATGACATGGGTATTTTATTACGTATTCCTTTGAACTCTCTAAAACAATGCTGGCAATGGTTTATACAACCTCAAGGAAGTAAAAGTACGATGCTATTACAAAGACATGTAATACCATTAAACAGTAGGCGATACCCGTCTAGAAAAGCCGGTGGAGAAAGGAGGTTATGACAATAAGTCTATAGGAATTATGTTGTCTGCACATATTTTTTGCAGTCGGAGAATACCGATGTTCCTTGAGGGCGGGTAGTTGGTAGATTTAGTCACGCCAAAGACAAGTCAGCTAGCCTCACAAGCGTGAGAACCTCACACTCCTCAGAGCTACCGCCTATCTACATTGAACATCTTAGAATATCACCTCTGGTCACATAAGTGGTATATACAGGAATAAACAAACAAACAGTTAAGGAATAATTTAAGACTGCGTATTTAGCCTTACGAATATGATGTGGTAGTGCGATGATAACTAAGGAACGAAGATAAATAGAAATTAAAACAATTTCCAAAATAGTGCTTCACAGATACATTATTATCTTTAAAAAAACATCTTTGCTGGCGAACCACCCCTGAAAACGTGCAAAATTTGAAAATAATCCGAGAAAGAATATGTACTGTGGTACGAAACAATTATAAATTTTTATTACATATCAACACAAACCACAGTCCTGTTAAAAAATATTATATCAATTGATGCTTAGCAAGATACACTGTTAAGAGTATCATATTGCAGTGATCCAAACAAATATTTCAGGTCATATACTGAAAATATGGACTTATCCTTCCAGAAAAATTAAACACATCTGCCTAATAATCATCGTAATTAGTAACATAAAATTGAAATATTTACGTCACGTGACATAAGTAACTTAATGGGCAGCTGTCGAATAAAAATCAGCTGATATTCTACACGACAAAACAATAAAAATATATAAAGCAATTTTTTTCTGACTACCTATAAAATGTTCATTATTATTAGCTAACATGCGAACTACAGCTACAAAAATAATATTTCACACAATCAAATAGCAATAAGTTCAGTAAAACTGATGCCAAACAATAGAGCAAGAATCTTAAAATCGTGAGATTTCTACTTACCGGCCACTGTAGTACTGGGCGCTTGAAAACCATAATAAGTTTGTGGACCACCTGCACCTGAAACATAAGTGTTGGCTGGAATGCATAGCAGCACAGTAAGATATAATAAAACGAAGTTTGTGGTACCATCTACATAAAACCATTACAGAACAGTACGAATTTAACATGTGAGTAATTTGTGTTAGTTTTTATGGTAAACAAGCACTTTCCATGTGTGAAGACGTATACATTAAAATGCAGAACAAAATATTAATATCGCAATGAAGTTTTAGTAGTGAGAGCAAGAAGGACAGTAGAGTCAATTCCACAAAAGTCTTCAAGTAGTTTCCTGCAACAATGTTTTCATTGTACAATGAGGCCGCGATCGGTACAGCAGCTAGGTCGCTGGCATCCAGCCAAGCATAGCCAGGTTAGATTCCTTATTACATTAACTCGTACCGTGAGAACCGCACACTCCTCAGGGCTACCGCCTGTCTACATTGAACATCTTAAAATAGCACATCTGGTCACATTAGTGGTATATACAGGAATAAACAAATAAGCAGTCAAGGAATAATTAAACACTGCGTATTCAGCCAAACGGCTATGGTGTGGTAGTGAGATACGAACTAAGGAACGTATATATACTGAAATTAAAACAAATTCCGAAATAATGCTTCACAGAGACATTATTATCTTCAAAAACATCTTTGCTCGCGAAACAACCCTGAAAACATGCAAAATTTGAAAATAATCCGAGCAAAAATAAGAATTGTGCTACGAAACAATTACACATTTTAATGACATATCAACACAAACAACAGTCATGTTAAAAATTATTTTATCAGTTGATGCTTAGCAATACACACTTTTAAGAGTATCATATTGCAGTGATTCAAACAAATGTCTCAGATCATATACTGAAAATATGGGCTTATCCTTTGTGGAAAAGTAAACACATCTGCCCAATAAATATCGTACTTATTATTATAAAATATAATTATATATGTCACGTGACATAAGTAAATTAATGGGCAGCTATCGATTAAAAATCAGCTGATGTTCTACACTACAGAACAAAAAAAAAAGTAAAGGAATTTTTTTCTGGCTACCTATAAAATGTTCGTTATTATTAGCTAACATGCGAACTACAGCTACAAAATAATATTTCACACAATCGAATAGCAATAAGTTCAGTAAAATTTATGCCAAACATAGGAGCAACAATCTTAAAATCGTAAGATTTCTACTTACTTGCCACTGTAGTACTGGGCGCTTGAAAACCATAATAATTTTGTGAAACACCTGACCCTGAAACATAAGTATTGGCTGGAATGAATAGCAGCACAGTAAGTTATAATGAAACGAAGTTTGTGCCATCTACATAAAACCATTACTGAACAGTACGAATTATAACATGTGAATAATTTGTGTTGGTTTAATGGTAAACAAGCACTTTCAATGTGTGTATATATATATATATATCTTTCATAACTATTAATTGGCTACTTACATGTTAAAATGCAGAACAAAATATTGACATTGTAATGAAAATTTACTAGTGAGAGCAAGGGGGACAGTAGAGTGAATTCCACAAAAGTCTTCAAGTAGTTTCCAGCGACAATGTTTTCATTGTACAGTGGGGCCGCGATCGGTACAGCAGCTAGGTCGCTGGCATCCAGCCAAGCATAGCCAGGTTGTTTCCCTATTATGTTAACTCGTATATTTGCATATAGGAATTGCGACATTGTTCAGTGGTCTTTCATGGAGGTCTCTGGTTTACCTGTCCACGTCGTTATGGCATTACATCAAGCTATCTTAAAGTCGCATATTGAAAGGCTGAAGGATGTAACTTAATAACAAAAATTCTTAGTTTCACTGTATTTCAAACAATGTTACTTTCTCCAAGTTATGCCTAAATTTTTCTCTGATCATGTCCCAGCAGTTCTACCAGCCACTGGTGTAATGATACGGTGGCAAATTCTAAACAAACTTTAGTAGTGAACATTTGCATAGCAATTAATGATCTGACATGTAGTTTCATATAGTTTTTTAAGTTGTGACAAGCCTTATAGGTTAGCTAACCACATGGTCAGTCCAACATTTTTCACAAGCTTGGAAAGGACAATGTGTCCAGGAGGCCATTAAGCACCCGGTTAAGCCACCACCTCCTACCTTTGTGCAAATGGGACTTGTCACACCCGAGCTAACTTTGTGCCACTTGTGCACAACAGGGAGAAGAACAGACTATCTATATGATGATACCGTGGCGGAACATGACATGTGAGCTGTGAATGCTGATGTTGGAAAAGGATTTGGTAATCAATGAGATTTCGTGGAATGTGCAATCACACACATCACGTCGCACATCAAAGGACAAAACAGCTTCTACGGATGTACTTTTACAATTTTATGCAAAAATTACGCGACTTGCACGATGCAACAGTATGTGGACTGTCAGTCACACTGATATAGACACAATGTTAGTGCATCTGAGCTAGTCTCTTTCAGCAAACGAGTCAATGCATTGCCAGAGAGCAAGCGTCTTGTGAAGTCAATAGTGGTCCGAAAAAATTACTCGCATGCCACCTTGATGGTGCGACACTGAGATGCGACATATTTCGAATGCTTCTGGAATAAGGTGGCGAATGCAGGAAGGTGTGCTAGCTGATGTCAGCACCAGAAGACGAAGCACTTGTTGGGGTAGTTATGTGTGGCACTATGTGGCAGAGAATGTGCCCACTGTCCCAAATGATAGTATTACAGAGTATGCTGAAACACACACATAAGGACTGTACAAATTCGTCACCATTTGTGGGGAGCGACTGAGTACGTACAGTATGCTGGAAGATGAATGGATGGAGCAACATGGGCGCACAATTGCATGGAGAACATGTGAGGGGTAGAGAGTCTGGAATAGGTTAGATGAGTTCTATAGTGAATTGGCGACAAGGTTGAAGGGTTGAAGGAATGCTTCCTACTGACCGATGTCAGCACCGAGTAAACTGCACAGTTGAATGTTGAGAAAGCTTGTCAGCGAGGCTGTGGAGAGATTTGTGATGTGTAAGCTCTAGCCTTTTAGACACATTGAGCCAGATACCTCGCTGCAAGTTTTGCTACCCGACGTGAAACGTGCCTGGATGAAGTGATACAGATGTTCATGCAGATGAGCCATTATGAGAGTGCAGAGACCTATTTAATGTGGTGTGTCAACTGACATTAGTCTCCAAAGTATACTGAGAGGCCGGAGTAATGTTATTATGTAACACATATCACCACTGGCCACAATTCACCGCACCATTGACTATGGTGGGCAAGGATGGGGGACACAGCAAACACACGAGAAGCACAGCCTACATTGCATGTTGCTGTAGCTGCAACCTATATATTGTGCTTCTTTATTAAATTTTCACCATTCAAATTAAGGCAGTAAGATGTCATTCAACATCTAAAGAGCAGGACAGTAGCTAACTACTACAACAATAGTCTCCATTAAGAGGCTACCACAAATTTCATCCTACATCTGAGCTAACAACTATCTGCTACTTCAACAACTATGTAAACATTCACTTTACCCACAACATCAATACTAATTTTCGTAGTACAAACATACCCACCATCCAATATATTTATCATAATAACATAAAAACTAAAAACAAAAGCAAATCTAAAAATAATATCATGTAAATTTATCCTACAAACATATAATATATGGCCACAACAAACAAACAAATGCTTATCAAACCCCCTAAGATATTCTATAACTCAGACAAAAAATTATATCATTAAGCACACTATATATGTAGTGTGCTTAGTAGTAAAATTGTTTAAATACACACAAACCCCCTACAAAGTTCCATACCTCAGACAAAAATTGTAACATTAAGCATACTATAAATATATATATATATATGTTTGTGTATACATACAAACATATAAACATACATATATGGGGTGCGCTTAACAGTAAAATTGTATAAATACACACACACAGAT
Source organism: Medauroidea extradentata (assembly GCA_003012365.1). Taxonomy (NCBI): domain Eukaryota; kingdom Metazoa; phylum Arthropoda; class Insecta; order Phasmatodea; family Phasmatidae; genus Medauroidea; species Medauroidea extradentata. Next base: position 62,322 of record PNEQ01134444.1, on the reverse strand, counting down.
ATATATATATATATATATATATATATATATATATATATATATATATATATATATATATATACATACTCAATCCAAAACAGATAACTACTAAAACCAAATAACCTAATTAACTACAAAATAAACTCGAGAGACAAACTAGTAAACCGCAATCTGCATAAAATCAATAACATCCACAATTTTCTCTGCATTCGCATCAACCTCTCCATCCACAGTTTCCACGTGCTCCCTTTTCAACTCCTGTTATCTCATCCTCATGCACAAGAAACACATTTAGAGACGAATTAAAAGTAACGGTGGCAGTTGTGAAGCTGAACATTCTTGACAATCTGAGGCTCCAGCCACGATGTTGGAATATAGCAGGTCGAGCACGATTTTGCTCATGCGAGCCGTTCAATATAACGAGGGTTTTGCAGAGGCTGTACCCACCTTTAGTGTGTCGGAGATGCCTTCGCATTTCACAATGTGGACCGGTACCACTTTAGATGCTGGAAACTTTTTGAGATTTCGGTGTGTGGTGGTAGAGGAATCCCCGAAAATATGTCCTCCAGCAGAGCTCTGAATAAATCTATCATAATCGACGACATTGGACAAACTGTTGGTACAATATCTTAAGAAGGACACTTCACCTGAAGTCAGTCTTTTGCAAGCTCACTTTACACCTTCGCTTCACATTGTCACAATAATATATTACCAATCTTAGGACCGACCAAATGGGCCACCATATTGCCCGTCCTAACGATGTGTGGGTCTCCACAAGTGCGAGAAACTGCTTGAAAAGTTTAAACTATGAGACAAGAGTTATTACACACATGGGTAGTCCAGCTCTTCACTAGATCGCGATAACGATGACTAATAAAATTCCGTGCCTTACTCGGACAAGGTTAACACAACAAGTACCAACAAGTTTTTAAGTTTTGTGTGTGTAGACATCAAAGACTGCCCTCCATGCAACATCATTAGCAGTTCCTACCATTCCTGAAATACGTAAATTTGGTAATAAATAATATTAATAAGAGTGTTTTTTAACGTTTTTGTTCCTTCATACACTTACAAGAAAGATAGTTTTCACCACATCACTTATAAATTATATCTGTTTTTTTTTAATCCAAATATCGTTAGTGATGTATCGGAACAAATGCGGTGGAAATATAAATATACCTATTAAACTTGCCCGGAACAGAACAACTCACATCAGAGAATATAACCATACACAAACAATAGATTTTAAACACAGTGATAGATATTTGGTAAATAAAAAATATAAATAAGTAAATGACATGACAAAACTGATGAAAATCGAACGTACAGCGTTCTTAAAGGTAACACTACATTAAGGGTTTTATTTGTTTAATATCAATAAAGATAACATATTATTATTTCCATCCTTCCTTCACATAGTGCATAAGCTACTTGAAATTACATAGTAGTAGATTATGGTCTTGTAAAAAATGCCTATTCTACATTTGAAATCATTCTGTGTTGTCTATCGTTTTTGTTGAGTATAGCTGTTATTTATTATTATTTTTCTCCTTGTGTGTTCGAAGCAGATATTTGCATTTCATTTCGTAAGGATTCTTTTAGTTCAATGTCTTGTTTAATCTGTAACTTTTCATTATTAAAATAAATGGTCTAACTGTAAATATGACTATTGTTCATACGAAGAAGTTTGGTTGACTGAATGTATTCCTTTGTTTACAAAGATATAGTTTATGAAAATTCTAATTTCATAAGTCTTCAATCTTGATTTTGTATACATCTGACATTTCAAAATAATTTTCCTAACATCATGTATAACCTTTAATATATAGGGGTTAACTAGTTTAAAACATGGGTTCTATTATCATTATAACATGATAATCTAATGCCACCATTGTACATGGTATAAATCATTGGGTAGTACTACAAAAATCTGTCTTTCTTAGTAACCATTATGGCTTGAACGCTTTCAGCGTCGGACACCTGTACCTATGTAGTCAGATGAAGAATAAATGTGACTCCTAATGGCAGGAGAATTGTACTGTGTGCACAGAGTGATTAGTATATATTTCTTAAAATGACGATTTTTTCCACAATTTTGTTGAAAATAATGGCAGTAAAAACTTAATATTGTTCGAAGTGTTTTCATTGTCCTCTCGACAGGGTTCGATTGTGGATGGAGTACAGAAATAGTGTTTGGAACGTTGCCCATTTTCTTAACTGTATCTTGCTATTTGCTTCCTGTAAATTGGGACCACGATTCTACAACTTTCTCATTAATTTATTCCGGATGGTCTCAGACCCCTGAGTATTGTTAATAACAGTGTTAGTGTGTTTATACATGTTTTGTATAACACCAGTAAACATTTCATTAACATTTGCGAGCTCTTTGTTCACGGCACCTAGTTGTTTCTTTATGGCATTATTACGTTTACAAGCTACTTCCTCCGACGATAATAGCTACCGCAAAATTGTCGCTCAAGTGATTTGAACATATTTTCTGTACGTGATAAAGTTTCAGATCGGCTTACGGAGTGATCAATTCCGCTTACACACTTGCATTGTGAAACTCGTGCCTCTACTGTAGAGAGTTATGAAACTATTTGAACATTTCGTTCTTCAACGCACATCTGCAGTCCATCACACTTTGTTGCAGATTCACGCTTAAGTTGGTAAATTCTTTGATCTGTGTTTACGGTTATTTCGCTCACAATGTTATTAATGGAAACTTCCAACTATAGCTGAAGCGTGTTCGCAAAATTTACAGGTCACTGGACAGTGTATCTGACCTGGTTTTGAATTCGGAAATTTCCATTTGTTGATTTTTTACGGATGAAACCAAATACTCTAATTTCAATTCCTGCTCATCTAAATTTGCCGAGATATTTTTCTGAATTGCCATACGAGTTTCGCAAGACAATGCATTCCTGAGTGATCCATGAGCAACAGACAAATCTTTTTTTTCAACTCCCTTTATATAGCAGTTACCTCACCGGTAAACACCATGATCATAGTTTGTATTTCGGTAAGCAAATCAGTAATATTAGCGTTTAACTTACCACACAAGAAATTCATCTGCTGTATACTTGCATTAAAATGGTACTCCTTTTCTACAGAATTAGTTGCGCTAAAATCCGAACCAGACATTTCAGGATAAGCATTTTTTACAGACACGGGTTCAGTTTCAACATTTGGTAGCATGGCTGAGGAATCGTCATGACTGTGCACAACAGAAATTATGGCTTGGCTTCGTTCTTTTTATGTCTGTATTTGCTCTTAGTTAGTTAACCGTACTTCACAGAAATACTCCTCTCGTTCCCCGATCATTGATAAAACCCAACGTAACATAACTATAGAATAACAAGAATTACAACAAATAAAACTTTACTCTAATTCAAGAAGGATAATAAATTATTTCCTAGTTACGAGAAATTCGTGGCCCGTAACTGCGGCGTCAAAATTATATTTCAGAATAAATGCGGCGGAAATATTAATATACCTATTACCTTGCCCAGAACAGAACCACCTCACATCAGATAATAGAAGCATTCACAAACAATCAAATTTAAGTACTGCGGTAAAGATTTAGTAAATACAAATAAAAATAAATTAATGGCGTGACAAAACTGATGCAAACGGAACGTAAAGCATTCAATGAAAACCAACGTTAAGGATTTTATTTGTTTAAACTCCATCAATAAAAAAGATTATTATTTCCATCCTTCCTTCACTTAATGCATAGGCCACTTGAAATAATTTCTAATACAGGCTCTGATTTGTAAACACATACATATATTTGAATAGGAATTACATCAACGCTTCAAGTTAATTTATTTCTAGATGAATGTTATAATTTACCAGTATTAAATTCAGCTAAAATAACTTCACTTAATTACTCTATATCATGTTAAGTATTTTTGTTGTTGTTCACACAGATACATAGCATACACTCTCCACTCTAGTATTTACCAAATACATTGTAATTTATCATATCAATAACTGTTAAATTTTCCTCTTTGCAGTTTAAAGAATTCGCTATAAATATTTATAATAAAAAAATATTGTAATTACGTGAGAACATGTCAAATAAGTTACTTAGTATAAATAACTATAGCTAACACTACAGATATATCCTAAACAAGCCACCGCACCAACACTTTATTTGCTTAACACTTTAGTAAAACATTCTAAAATTACGTGTTTATAAACTTGGTACCTTAAATTTCTTCATCGCACATCTCGTCGAATTGCTTAGCCTTATATACCTTCAAGGTATTAGGTTCTTGGTTCGTAGTGATGGATTTTGCTTTAGTTAGACATGTAACCTTTAGTAAATACGCTCCTTTCTCACAATATCTAGAAATTATATGTACCCTTTGATATAAGATTGTGCAGGTCAAGTTTCTTCTCATTCATTTGAAAAGTTAATAATAAAGAGTTGTCCTTGACATCCACAGGCTTCATGTTCGTGGCCCGATGTAGTTTATGAATATGTTTTGACAAAAGTTTGGGCAATATATACAACCAATTGTAGTTTCCCTGTCCTGGAATATTTTTCACATGTTGTCTAATTTAAAGTACAATTTAATTTTTCCACGATACTGACCTTCATGTCGCTGTGGGTAGGGTAGTACTATACTATATATATTGACATCAAGGCTTGAAATGACCTATTGTAAAATTCTTTGCCGAGATCCATGTGCAGATTTTTGGGCGGAAATTTGTCTTGAAGGTATAAATAACAAAAATTAGCATAAAATTGACATAATCGTATTTTGCATACCTTCTTGTGACAACTTGTTCTCTATGACACTTTATAAACCCAGTTGGGAAATTTTAGACCAGTATGATCTCGCATATGTAATCGAACGATTCCTACAAGCACTTAAGTTTCTCTAGTCAATATAACATGTCTTTACCGAGTCCTTGAGGCCCCTGAGAATTCCCCTGCACAGTTTCCTTGTAATTCTTCCACGACAGAAGAAAACATTTGTTGAGAGTATGAAAAATATGTATGCGTCGTAGAACACATTTAAAACAGTGCGGACTGTACTATTCTCCTCGTAGTACGTAGCACGGCTCTCTCAATGGGTAATGGTTGATATACTCGAATCGTAAGAGACTGCAAGACAGATATGTGGGCACATCATTGCGTTAGTCGTAACTGGCCGAGGCCGCCAGCCCCACGTGTGCCTGCTTACAATTTAATCTATAATGACTTTGAATGTTTCTTGCAATGGGACAAAATGACAAACTGTATTATTGTGGACATATGCCATTACAATATTATGTCGTACCAGAAATCTTGGAAAGATACTAAGAAAAACGAGCACCGAAATACGAAAAAAGAGAAAACACGCCGAGTTGGCTGTAGTCAACACATCCATAAACCATAACAACGAACATGAAGGATTCCATAAGGAATTAGTCAACGAAAAATAAATGGGGAAAAAACTCGACTTATTTTTTTTTTTTTTTGTATTTCGTTTTTTTAGTTTTTCTTAGTATTTTTCCAAGATTTCTCGGACGACATAATATTGCAATGGCGTATGTCCACAATAATGCAGTATGTACGAATCTGTCCTAGAGGCCAGAAATGGCATTAGTCATCATCATACCATGCACTTCATACATTCATAAGACACAATCATTCTACACAATCATAAATTTTAAAATAATTCTTCCTTGAAGGCAGCCAATATATCCCATTTAAACAATTTCAAGAGCGAATAAACTATACAGAGAAGTATATGACAAAAGTTCATAGTTACAGCGATTTTAAATTCTGTAGTATATTATTAATGAATTCCAAAGTTTACAAGTTTTTTTTAATTATCTTACCAATACAATATTCCAGCAAAACACGTTTAACGTCGGTATACACAGTACTATCCATGTAGTCTAAAATTATTCCAGCAATAGAAAACTACTTACTACCCTCCATTTCATCCAAACTAACATTCGTCATTCATTCCTGCAATCAACGCTGAAAAAAACACAACTACTTTTCTTCGTGCCTGATAAGGCCAAACGCTCGACTAAACAGTTTTGTGTAGAGTACTTGCAGTCCCTTCTCGACCAGCAAGAAACCTTTCGTTTACGTACGATAGCATTCACTTTCGCGTTATCATTGCAGGTGAAATTTCTGTTAAAGGTATTACAGCACCATCTCTAGTATCCAACACTCTGTGATAGATTTCTCTATAAACCTATGTCATGAATTTCAAGTTCCATGCTAGAAACTTGCCAGCAATGGAACAGCTGTAGTTAAGGGCGCTGTCTACCGCAATTTTCATCGAATTTTTTTTTTGCTCATTATTTGTACCAGATATTTTTGTCATATTTTAGACACAAAATGTGACCAAATTTTGCTATTGTTAAAACATTTTATCTCTCATAGTTTTCGCCTAATGGCGTGTTAGTCATGCTTTGCATGTTTCCGTTTTAAGGACGACACTAAAACAAACTGATATACCAAACTAAAAAAAAAAAGCACAGTGGATAAAAACATTGCAAAAAAATAAAGAATAAAAATTATTTGTATTAAAAAAAGATATATTGAATTTTTTAAAATTTTATTTTAATTTTCAGATTTTTTTTTAAACACAGATAATTTTTATTCTTTATTTTTATTCAGGTCAACAAACGGTAGGCTGTAACTGGATGGGAAAATTCGGGTCGTATATCTTGAGAGAAAATGTAAAAAACTAAAACGCAAAAAGGTTATAGTATAAACTGTAAGTCCTATAAAGGTTATGAGTTCTATCATGCTAGTTGGAAAATATATGTATAACTGGATACAGTTTCTTGGACGTACTCCATTACAAATTGAATGACTGTCAAAGAAAACTAAACAAATAAAAGAAAACCATAATATAAGCAGAGTATGCTTTAGTCAGCAAGAAACATACACAACAATAAATTCCAAAATGGAATCGGGTCAAATAGAAACAAGGAACAAACATATAATAAATGAAAATAATAACAAATAAAATAAAAACCAAGTAACATGCGACACAACGATGACATGAAACAAAAACACAGCAAATATCAGACACGAACAGAAAAATAACAAAAAACACAACAAATAGGCGAGACAAAACGCAACAGATAACAGACATATACAGAAAAGACAAACGACACAACGAAGAGACGAAACAAGACATAGTAGTTTTCCAGACAGACAGTGTTACGACGTTTCGGGAACTGGAATCTGTTCCCGTCATCAGGTAGACACACAGGGTTCAGGAACCCGAGTGCGACTGATGATCATCAGTTTTTTGTTTCATCTCATCGTTGTTTCGCATTTTACTTCAGTTCGATATATCATTGTTAAAATATCTAAAAATTTTCAGACAGCCACTGTCATCTTCCAGCAGAAACACATACAAAATAATTTTCCTATAATAGCACTTGATTGAAAAACTTTTTACTATAAAATATTTCCTTTTACTTTGCTGAAGAACGAATTCTATCAATTTATTTTGAACACTGCTAAGATATAGGTGCGCCAGTTCTGTAATGCAATCACTCTTGAATACCGAGATTTAGAAACTTATCAAGGCAGATAATATTAAATAAAGGTATGGTAAAATTAATTTACGTCTCTCTGACAGCAAGGTTTAATATTTGAAAACTGTTTACGGAGCACAACAACACTCCATCTGGGCTTATTTATTTAATGAAAACTTAATATAAAGTTGTTATCCTGTGATGTTTGTTTTCATAAGAGAAAAAACTTACAACTTCGTGTTAATCTGTTAAGTTTCTCGCTCCATAAAGGTATTCAATGGGAAGCTATTTTAAAAATGATTATTGTTCTTTCTGTTGCATAGTATTACAGACATTTTTTATTTACATAACTGAGACGTTACATCCACATTATAAGAATGTGTGACACAGAATTAAATTGCATAAACAATATCATTACCATTGAATATGTAATATTGCAATATTTTAATAAACAGATGAAAATAAAATTAATCACAGAATTTTCATTCTCTCACTTAGCCCTACGTTACCGAACACACATATAAACATAACTGAGTGAGTGAAGAGATTTTGATCAGCAATTAACATTTACGTCTCTAGCGTTGGTGTTAGGTGATGTGATGTAAGAATGGTGTAGCAACTTTTTAAGGGGGAGGGGAAATGGGAAATCTCCGAAAAAAACCAAATGGCGTTGTCCGGCATGATACCCACATGCGAAATCCGGTGGCCTACCCCGCCGGGAATCGAAGCCGGATCGTGCTGATGGAAGGCGAATGCTCTAGCCATAGCGCCAACCATGGCCACATAAATAAAACTGAATACCCCAATCATTGAAAACTTAATTTACTACTTTACAAAAACTTCTTTCATCCGACTTCTAACACTTATAAACAAGATTTTACTTTGGGCATAGGCAGCATCTATCGGGATATACTCTATAATTAACACTATGTAATAAAATATTTAGTACTTCTGCACTACACAAGAATTGACTAATCAACGTCTTAAGAACACGAATTCCAATCTTCATTTTATATCAGTAATAAAATCAATTTTCTTGAAATATCTTACTAACTTAAATATTCTTTTTCTTAAAATGCACACTCGTCCCCCACAAACACACAATATTTTTACACACACGATGTATCTCGCTTTCTACCTATTATAGGCAAGATAAAAAAGTAACAGTTAGGTGAAATTTTCGCGAGGAGGTAACTTTTCCCAACACAATGTAAAAATTATACAATGCACTCAATAAAGCATAATGGTCAACTATATATCAACATATTTGGCCCGACTCCTACTCGCATTGTGAAATATAGTGTTATGACGTACATATGTTTGTATTGTTGCGAACTGTGACCATCGTGAGAGCATTGTAAGATGATAGTGGGGCAGCAGAACTATAGAACCTCTGTGCGCACTGTGCAGTTCATGTTACCTTAAGTGAGGCGTCGTGGCAGCAATTTGCATGCCATCTTGAGATTTGTGAAGACGCAGATAACAGTAGATACCACGGCCTAGTGTTTTCTCCAGCATACTCTCTTCTCCTGGATGGTACTTTGACCCTGATGCGAGATGTCTCCCACAGCTCCGAAATAAAGGCTTGCTGCGAAAATTTTGGACTTTAAATTTGAAGTATAAAAGGGAGATGTGCCAGAGACTAGGAGAGTATTTGCCGAAAGGCATAATCTGTGAGTGAGTCTTGGCAATAGTGATCGGTTGTGAGCGTTGCTCAATAGTGTTCGACGATATTGTTTGCTACGAGCAATGGAGTTGACGAGGATGTTCCATGACTTCAAGAGGACCATCTGGGGTGCTCCAAGCTGTGCCATTGAGTGCACCATTTTGTTTGGGTCAAAGTGACATTTTTGTACAGAGAACTTGTATAGATGATTTATTATTTTGATTTAGAAGCCTTTATATATATATACATATATATATATATATTTGTTTACAGAGACATTCATTAAATAGTGATTGATAATTTGTGACATTCAGACATTTTGGTGTAGATACTGTAGGTTTTCATAATTAATTTTCTCTTAATTAATTAAGACCTCCAATACGTCAGCATACCTTGCTCAATCTGTAACGATATGTTAATAAATAAAATATGTAGGCTATTTCAATAAGTTGATAACAATGAGAATGTTTATAGTACATAAGCTACTTAAAACTTAATATAATCTTCCGAAGCCTCTTCTTTGGAGTACTTAACATATTGAAACAAAGGAATAAATTAAAATAAATATTTACAGCTCAATTTTAACTGGTAAATATGACCTTATGTATACTTTAGAAAAACTCTTGACTAAATTAGTAATTTTTAAATACCAGTATTTTAACAATCATATATGTAAATATTCTAGGCGAAAGAAAACGAAAAGTATGCATGACTTTGTAAAGTTCCCAAAATAAAAAAAAAAAAAAACTAAAAAAATATTGTCTATTTCGATAAGCACGTTTATTTATAGAAACAGAAGTGATGGCAAAAATCATCTAAAAGCTACAGTAAATTCGGTAACCATAGCACCGCCGTCACAAATATTGAAATATTATAAGTTAAAGTGAACCAACAAATAAATTTTACTATGCTGATGGTAGAATGTTAGCGCTCATAAACTGAGAATATCAAAGTAATTTTTAGACTGCCTAGTCATTATACTTTTTCATTTTCCTACACACTGGCACCTATTTATGCTGTGGCAAAGTGGTCCCAAGTATTAGATGTACTAAATTTATGATTTATAAAATACTTAGAATAAATTTAATAAAAAATTTTTTAACATGCTGCAGAATCACACACTGACACACACACACGTGTTACCCACATACACTTTTACCTAAAAAATTATTTTTTTAGTGAAGATTAAGAAATACTATATATGAGGCAGTGATATTTTCAGAATACACTACAAACTGTTAACTTTGTTAAAAACAATACTTCTGTAAGGAGACCGAAAAAACCTATATGTTTTAATAGTGCAAATCGTGCGTATTTGCACAACAACAAAGATTATTTTTAAAGAAATTTTTTTAAGTTGAAGAGGACATTACCTGAGTGTTTTAAAATTTATTTAATTTACTTGCAGTGCCCAGACATAGTCGATAACATTGTATCAGAAAGCTCTTCGCCTCACTTTACAACTATTGAAGGCTGACCTTTAGTTAAAAAACATCAGGTACAAGATATTTCCAGTTGTCTGTCAGACTTCATGGCTGCGTGATTAGTCCTCACATGACCAGTAATTCCAGATAGTAACATCCTGTTTGTCGTCATGCACTGCCTCGTGACAAGAGTCAGTGAAAACCAGTTAGACCAGTCTATAGCTTACAAATAGTGTTCTATTGTGCGGCAAAGTCTAGGCGAGGGAAGAGAGGTAAAAGTCCAGTTGGAAACAACTGCCAACATCCCAAAGAGGAAGAGGGCGAGATCCAGTTGTACAAACACCATGCCCAACTCAGTATATACAGAGCTAGCTATCTTGGAGATGCTATCATTTTGCAGGGAGACTCAAGCGATATCAGACCGAATGCTGCCTAAGAAGGAAGTCCTGTGTGCCTGTTGTCCGACATCGCTCCTCTGCATGTAGCATAATGAATCTGTTCTTATTAATTCTATTAGTTATGTTAGGTTTGTCACCTTCTCTCTCTGAATGTAAGTAAGGGTTAATGTACCTCTTTATGTTTTGCTTATCGATGAGTTATATTGTTTTATATTGAAACATCCCATTTTTTGATTTAAATATCAGTGAAATTAACAGTAAATTTATGTAGACTGTGTGCCAGGTGCGACATGAAGTGGCAGCATATTGGATCCACGCCAGAATGCTGTGAACATAGCCCACTCCAAAGCTTATAAGTTTATGGGATGTGTTAAAAATTTTTGAATTAAAGGAATTTTAGGGACTCATAAATATTTTCCTGTGTCATTACGAATTCTCAGAATTTTGAGAGATATTTATATGAATTTCAATACAAGTTGGTTTATTTTATAACATACTTGTAATGAATGAGAGAAACGAAGTATTAATAGACCTTGCCAATATTACAGAACATCAATACATAGATCGTCCTGAAGCATTTGGTGTAATGAGCATCACAGTTGATAAGTCAAATCAGATATTTCGAGAACATGGAAATCTCCTGTATTATAATGAACACATGTATCATAAGAGAGCCTACCAATTTGATGTGCGTAGCTTATTCTATGTTCCTGCGACTAAGAGTAAAACTGGTTCAGTTGAGTGTGATGTAAATCTAGAAGATATAAATCTGTTTATGTAGGTTCGAGTAGAACATCAGATGTCTTACTTAGATTCGGCACCACTTTTGTGCTGTGTGCTATAAATACACTAACACGTCTTGATAAGACGATTTTTCGGTGGAGGAAGTAGAAGTCAACAAAGGAATGTAAAAGTGTTCACAGAAAATTCTATTTTCATTTCTGCTGCAAGTTGCGAAGAGGGTTTGAAAGATTTGGAAGATTACTCACACAATTAAACTCATAAATTCTTTAGTGAGCACACTAAATTTAATTCGCCAAAAGTTTAACCATTTCGCGAGAAATGGAGAGAACTCATGACAGGCTCAGGTCTGGAGATTTCATTTAAATGTAGACCTAAGGATCATTTCCAACACCTGCTCATAACTTGTAAGTTTTTGTGTCCTCGTCAGTAAGTATTGTTTTGGAAGTTGAAGTAAGAATAGTACAACACTTCATTATTGATGTTTGTGTATATCAAAAGTTTGAAAGTGAGGTTCTTGATTATTATTTTCAAGTAAATGGTCGTATAGAATGAGCAATTGCAAGCAGTAAAAATATAAACAGTAGAAAAATATTTCAACCTCCTATGACATTCCAACTAAGAAAACATTAGACCTGTCAACGAACTCAGTATGTGCAGTTAGACCAGTATTAGTTGAATATAAAACTGAGAATAAAATCTAGTATGATGTACCTATGAAACGAACACATGATCATAAGATGTGGATTCCATTACCGCAATTAAACAAATTACTTAGTAAACAAATATAAATACTGTGCTCACTATGACAGACACTAAAGGCCAAGTAAGTGTGCAAGGTGGGTAACTGGTCAGACAGCAATAAATGAAGGTTCACTAAAATGAAATCAAAAGATCTAGCCGTGCTTTATGCAGCCACTTGTCCCAGATTAAAAGTGATGCAACATTTAAAATTCTGAAAGAGGAATTAACTGAGTGGTTCAAGGAATACCAGCCATTGCAGTTTTATTATTACATGTTGAATAAAATTAATCAAAAACACTGTGAAGATATACAGACTTTTGTTGATAGATGTAGTAAGTTATGCAAGGAAACAATACATAAATTAAAAAATGCAAAGAGTCATGAGATTTTATATCTTGAAGCCGACCATAGGTTGTTAACAGCATTTCCTGATAGATTATTAGGTAATGTAGGGCTTCAGGTAAGATACATGATACCGCAAACCATGTTGGATGCGGGACATTAAGCTGTTGCACTAGAAATGACAGAAGCTCATCAGGAATGCAAAGTTAGATTTGAAGATCTACAAATGAGAATGAAGATGTTTCACATAGTCTTCAAGCAAACAAGTATGACACAGGGTTACACAATTCGTGACAATTCTTCCAGTAATGATGGCTATGGAAAAGGGTATAACTCATGTTACTATGGTTCGTTTGATAATGGTAATATTGTATGTAATTCAGAAGCAGGTTGTAGTACTCCCAAGAATACGAATTCCGACAGAGAATAGTAGAGTAATGCGAGATGTGAACAATGGAAAATTTGGGCATGTTTCTAGAGATAGCCATAATTTTGTAAATAGTCAGTGGTGACAATCCAATGATCATAGGGACCTTGGAAATGTCAATGTTAACAGTGCTTCACGAAATGCTGTTAGCAGTCGCCCAAACATGCGAAGCCATGTGTCAACTCTGGGCACCACACTGCAGTAATTATGGTAATATCGGGAAAGGAGTCTGCTGTAACTGTTCTTGTCGAAGGCCAGTCTCACTTGTACTTGATCGACACAGGTTCCGATGTTTCTCTTGTTCGACCTAGAATCAGCAGGAGTGAAGTCGATGAAACATGGTTAGTAGCAAAAGGTGTAACTAGAGATGTGCTCCAGATCACAGGCACCCAAATATCGATGTATTGGTTAATGTACAATGGTATCCAAACCAGTTCATCATGAGTACATCAAAGCTACCATTTCCAGGTATTTTGGGAACTGAAATTCTTAGACTTTATGCCAGAATCGATTTAAAAGACCAGAAATTGTTTGTTAATGATACAAATGAAATAGAGTTGTGTGATACATTCAAACAAGATCTTAATGGTGACTGAAAAAAATGGGAACCTGATCAACTCTGAACTCCTCTCCAATGTGTTACAAGAGCCAGATTATTATGAAGTCAGATTGATACACAACACGATTCTGCCACCAAAGTCTGAAAATATTGTGGAGGTTGCACTGCATGTGGTGAGTTGGAATGCTGCCACTAAAATGCTTCTAATTGAACTGTCATTGACGAATGTTCTGGGCTTTAGCATGGCAAGGGCAGCATATAAATGAAATATTACTGTTAAGAGCCTAGATTATTCGGAGGTATATAGTGGGAGCAACATGGCTAATATAGCTACGGGGACGAAGATTGGGAAACTCAGATGAGTTTAGTGAATAGAATGAACGACCTTCATAGTACTTCTGTGTGCATCGAATTGGTGCTCAGGGTGGTCAGTGATCACAGTGTTATCCCCTTTGTTACAGGTCAGAGAGATGCATCACAGTGTATTACACTTCATCGCTATCACATCAAAGGAGGCAAGAGGGCCATATGTCCTAGTAGGTGTGCAGAAGGTAAAGGTCAAGTTGTCAAGGGAGGGCTAGCCAAAGAGACCAATTACAGGGTCGGTATAGTTGATGAGGACAGTCGTGTGCCTCAGAGAGTGTCTAAATGAGTAACAGTGCTAGTCAAAATCGTTGACACTAGTAAAGAGATGCTCATTGTGCCAAGGAGTTCGGTAGTAAGATAGGTATGCCACAAATGTAGGTGAGATTGCCGGAGTACTGTATGTAAGAAGTAGCATATAGTGTACATCCAAATGTGTAAATTGTGCTGTCTCGGAACCTGGTGTATTAGACCAGTTGTTGCCACAAAATGATGTAGAACCACAGAGAAAATTACTTGCAACCATCCTTGGAAATCTGAACATTTGTTCGCTTTCATGCCCCGAAGCTTGTGTAATTCTCTCGAGCCAAGATATATGTTGTGTTGCACATAGTGTAAATCATGAGGTCATGGAACAGGGCAATTTATGTCGCTGTAGTCCACATCACCCCAGATATGTTAATGCTGTTGATGTAAGTGAAGTTGTTTCGAAGCAGGAAAACACCGAATCCTGCAGAAATAGTTGGCCAAATAGAGAAATGGCGAGGAGCAGAAAAATGTGAGAAACAGTTGATAATACTCTGAGGTACATGACGAGATAAATTTAAAATGTGCTGAGAATAAGGTACCAAGTTCACAATATAATTTGTGATAATCATCAAATGCAAGTCAAATATCATGGCAATAAATGTATTGAATCTGGTTATAGGTATAGTATGATAAAAATGGAGGAGAGTAATAAAAAAATTTAATCATAGAGAAAATGTCAAAATTGTGTATGTTGATCAGTTGGTAGGAGTAATATATTATCTAAGGAGGAGAGGAGATAAAGGATATAGTGAAAGAGATGGTAAATCATTTAAAGAATTTGTTTTTTGTTATAATATTCTCAGTTTTAATTAGATTTTAAAATATATTCCAGTTAGAAGGAAGTTTTAACTTCAGGTTTACGAATTCACTAAACCATAAAATAGATGCAGGAGTGGCCAGACAAATAATGCTTAATCAATATAAAGTTCCTCATGTGTTGGTCCTAGTAATAGAAAAAGTGAATAATATGTTAAATAAAGGGATAATTTCAGAAAGTAAATAACCTTGGCAGTTTCCATTTGTTATAGTAAAGTGAAGAAATGAGGACGGATTAATGAAGTCAAGACTTTGTATCGATTTTAGGAATCTGACTAGCTTGAGACTAAACTACCCATATCCTATTCGAAACGTAACAGAATCCCTAGACTCTATGTGGATCGCGTTATTTCACTACCCTAGACATAACAAGTGGGTATTTATAGATATAGCTGGAAGACAAACAAAATAAAAGGCGACCTTCGCGACTTTTATGAGCAAATATGAGTTTAGCACCTATCCATTTGGATTACATAACACTCCAGAAACATTTGAGAGATTGTTGGAGAATTATATCCTCTCGTGTTTGTTAGGGACAGAGTGATTATTAAACCTTGACTAAATAATAATTTTTAGCAGTATAATAAATAACATCCAAAGAGAATACATATGGTATTAAGAAGAATAGAAAAATTCAAGTTTAGAATGAAATCAATTAAATGTTAATTTGAGCAAGACAGTGAAGAATACTTAGTTCATGCTGTTAGTTCGCATGGAGTTGAGCCAAACCCTAACCATTTGAAAGCAATTAAAGATCTTTTCAGACCAAAAAACATGAATGAAGCATGATGAGTTGTAGGTTAATTTCAGTACTATTGAAAGTTTGGTCCGAAGTTCCCAAAATTGACAAATACCTTAACTAAACTGACAAAGAAGGAAGAACCATCTAATTTGGGTTCAGAACAAGAAGTAGCATTCAAGATATTGAAACAAAAAATAGTATCCTGCACAATTTTTGATACATCGAGATTTTCTGCAAACATTGACAGTAAGTACACATGTTAGTAATATTGTTATTGGTGCAGTTTTGTCTCAAATTAGAGATGGACAGGAGA
Source organism: Medauroidea extradentata (assembly GCA_003012365.1). Lineage (NCBI taxonomy): Eukaryota > Metazoa > Arthropoda > Insecta > Phasmatodea > Phasmatidae > Medauroidea > Medauroidea extradentata. The sequence goes on along the minus strand of PNEQ01134444.1, from coordinate 45,990 downwards.
AAATGATTGTGTATGTCAGTAGACAACTAAACAAGGCAGAATTAAATAATAGTACAAAAATAAGGAATTTCATGCATTAGTTTTTCACAAAGAATTATTTTCCAGCATATTATTATGGCAGGAAATGTATGGTCCTAATAGGTCATGCAGCTTTGAAATGAATATGAAATTTAAAAGATCCTAGTTCTAGATTAACTAGATGGGCATTGAGATTGTCAGAATTTGATTAAGAATCTGTAGGCTACATAAAACCAGGTAAAACCCTCTTAATGCAGATTGTTTATCGAGGATGGTAAACACAATAAATACAGGTATTTTTTCTTGTGACATCATTGTAAAAAAAGGAATATGGTAATGACAGCATTTGTCAGGAAGACCATAGAGAGAAGAGAGATGAGTATTTAAAAGAAGAGAGAATAAATTTGTGTAAGAAAGGACATTTAATTGTAATACTAAAAAGTATTTTTTTTAAAGAATTAGAACATCGCCATATATCTCAATTCGCAGCTCACCAAGGAGTAAAATGTTCCCAGAATTTTCTTAGCACAATATACTGGTGGCCTAGTTTAAATAAAGACATAGAATAATATAATTCGAAATTTGAAGATTGTGTAAGTAGAAAAAGTATTAAAGCAGTAAGAGCTTCATTAGTTTCCTTTCCATTAGTAACATGTCCTTTTAAATTTTTATCATTATATATTCTTTGACCACTGCCAATAAGTGAAAGTGGGAATAAATATGCATTAACATTTATGGATTATTTCATGAGATATTGTGAAGCAGTTCCGATATCAGATCAGAGTGTGGAGTCTATAACAGAACATTTTGTAAAACAGATAGTGTTAAAACATGGTTGTGCAGAGAGTTTACTTACAGATCAAAGTAGGAATTTTGTGTCGAAATTGATGTTGGAAATGACACTATTTATGTCTCAAAGAAATAGTAGAATTGAGAGGTTTCTTAGAACTCTAGCACATATGACATCACATTATGTAAATGAATGTGGGAGTAAATGGGAAGATTACCTCCCTTATACTGTTCACACATATAGGACAACACCACATTCAGTCGGGAATATATTCAGTTACCACACGGGAACTTCGTTTATGATGGACATTCAAATCAGAGAAGTAATCATGCAGTAGAACCAACTATAGGACACCTTAGTCATCAGAGTAAAGGCGATTGAGAAAGGTATTGTTGCCGAAAATGTTTATAGGTTGAAAAAACATTAGTAGAAGTGTACAAGATAGCTAGAAAGAGGAACAAATTAGAAATTGAGAAACGATCGAATATAATGATAAGAAATCTAATGTGCCGAATATGAAGGGAGGTGTTAATGTATACTTTCACACACTCGGTGTTAAGAAAGGTAAAGTGTATAATAGCCCAGGAAATAATAGTTTTTGTTGCAACTGATTCAGGGAAAGCTGAATTTTTTGCCAGTTACTAGACCCTATGAAACATCTATTTCCTCAAAAGTCCCCACTTCTCCCCATTGTGCTTTCCCCTCCAGCCCCCTTGGAAGTTCTAAAATGTAGACTTTCACAGAATCGCTTGTAAATACATGAATAATTGCAGAAACCAGGAAATCCCTAGTTTTTTGTTGTAAAAGAAAAGTTCTTTAATTTTGTTCATACCAATTTTTTATATAATGTTAATAGTTTAGACATAATTTCATAAACATAAAAATTTAATTTTTGAAGTCTACATGTATACTTTTCATTCTGCACTTTTTTAAATAATTAAAATAATCCAAAACACTTCAAGTATATTTTAGAGCATATACTTTTAGCTTTAAAATGGCATGTTGGTCATATAGGTGAGAGTACTGGTTATGTCTGGGGAGGCGGGAATGCGAATGCGTGTGAGGCGGCTTGAGTGCTCCAACCTCCTGTTTGTATACCTTCATATTTGCAGTCCTTTCGAGTAGACCTCTTAATTATTTACAAAGTTATATAAGTATCTGTATGCACTATTTCTGTTCATTGAAAATAACTCATATAACCAGTTTTAGTATGTATATACTATCAGAAATTCTGTACACATAAATTATTAACCTAACATACTAATTGCCGTTATTGATTCGGTTTGGGGGGTATATTCCTTACCCTTTACAGGGCCTTTCATTATCCACTACCTATGGACCCGCAGGGTCCCGGACTGGCTAAAATCGGCAGCTGTCATAGTTATGGGTAACTTAAAAAACCACAAGTAAAAATGTTCTTGTTTTCGTATATGCATATTTCAGATGACAGCATCACGGACCACTCGCTTGCCTCTCATAATAAAGCAATTTATAAATCATGTATTTTTAATTGACTTGAATGATATTGTTTATTTTCGTTCACATCTGTCATTTACGCCCCTACCACACTAATCGTCGAAAATATGTTCGATTTTGTTGTATAACTTTGGAGGAATGACGCACTTTTCCAGTCTGTAGGCGGAAGTTTACTGCCAATCCAGTATATTACCTGGAGGTAAACTCGTAATAAATTTTGGTGAGCTGCTTCGGGGTAATTTCAACAAATCAAAGTTACAGGTTATAAAATCTGATTTCCTTGTCATAGGTGTAAAAATGTAGTAGTGAGCATAATTCAGATTATAATATTTTCTGAACCTGTAAATTTCAAGTGTCAAATAATTCCTCGCGAGCGATATCTTTTTCCTAAAAACACTCTGCTAGAAGTTTGACAAGTGGTACCATTTTTATCACGTCAACAGATTTTGTCTTTCCCAACCAAAAAATGACGATGTTGTGTCACAGCCTGTAACTGTATAGGCATATGAAAGGTGCTTTTTTCTGAAATTCTTGTGCCCAGAGACTAGCAGTACCAGAAGATCTGTGTCGGATCCGGCACCTATGACTGCACTGAATTTTTGAAATGTTCAATTCCTGTTTATACAATGTCTTATGTCAGCACCTCCCTGGGCTATGAATGAACTTATTTCCATATTTCTAAGTACATTATACAGTTTAATAATTAACTTTTTTTGTTATTCATATTGGATAGAAATGCTTACTAACTGGAGTTGATCGTAGAACTTCCTGTAGACCCTATTTTAAAGCTCACCAAATAAAAACATTCTACACTGAATATGCCATTCATTCACTTAAATCAATAAAACGAAATCCGAATAACTACATAATAAGAAGATATGCATAATCACAATACAAGAAATGCACACAAATTAAGGATAATCCAACATAATAGCTCACTCTTTGGGAAAAGTCTATTCTGTTTAGGCCTAAAAATTTACAACCACCTTCCTTAAAAAGTTACTTCTGAAATGAATAAACATAAATTTGACATTATAATAAAAAACGTATTTGAAAAGCAGTATTTATATAGTATTCAAGAAACAGAGGAATATATCCAGAGCCTTTTGTGAGAGTTACTTAAACAATGTAAAATAAGCTAATGTGAGTAGTCCATATCCACAATCTTTAGTATGATTGTGTATTATGTGTGTATAAATTGAGATTATTATGTATATAGTTTATAGGATCATGATATGTCGTGTAACATGGATTGTAACCTGGGCTAGAGTGCATATTAGTATGTTATGATCCATAATTATTAACATTGGTTGTTAACTGAATAGGTCTACACAATGCAATGGACATTTATGTTTAATTAATGCTCAATACCATCGTCAGTTAATCATATTTTCTTTATTACTAATTTTTTTAGTAGTATACTTGTCTACTGTATGTATAGTTTATACTGTATATATTATAATTATGTAATCATGTCTAACTATGTATTTCATAACAATTGTAACCATATTGACAAGCCCTATACTCAGTGAGCATCAGCTCATCTGTTAAGTCTATTGGATGATGTAAAATAAAATATAAGCAAAATAAATAAATAAATTTTTTTGTGATACTTTTCGTATTTGTCTCAAATTAAATATTCCATGAGTTTTTAGCAGAATTTTTTACTGTTCTTCTCCCTTAGTTGTTGGCACTGAAGTGTACCCATCAAAAGTCACAGTAATTGCTATAATGAAATAGTTAAATGTTGAATAAATATTGTCAGAAAAATATTCTTTGATCAGATGAAACCAGAATACATCACCGTCTGCCACTGCAAGCACTGTAACTTCCTGTGGGACCAACCTGCAGTCCTGTCCTTAACCCATCTTCATGCTATCGCCGAGATAAGATGAGCATGTGTAGCCTGCTGTTACTGCTCTTTTCAACACACTGACTTAGCGTGTTACTAACGAGATGCGATAAGATGCACACATGGTCTGCGTACCACGTAACCTGTTCTTGCTACCTAGGTTCAAACACATACTCAAAAACCTGCTTGTCTCATCAAATTAAAATATCAGAAACTATATTTTCAATAATAATTCCCCATAATCGGAGCACTTTCAAAAATAGGTTGCAGTGAGAGGTATTACTCCATTGCAAGGCGATTCAAGTTAGAAATCTAGGATGCTTCTCTTTATCGAAATATCTTCATATCCCACAGATTTCTGAGACCGAACATGTTAAAAGGAAAAGTGAAATTGTTTGAATACTATTAAGTAGTTTATGAATGAACATACCAACATTTTAATAATTGACACTACAGTTAGATAAAGAATAAATTTTAATATTTAAGATTTAAATGTTGCACTTAAGTGATGAACAGTAAAAATAACAATCTCATAACTAGAGGAGTTCGTAGAGAAGCTGGGAAGATAAACATAGGAAGTCCGAACATTCAAGCCACCACACACGCGCCCGCATTCCCGCCTCCCCAGATGTAACCAGTACTCTCCCCGAGATAGACAATATGCAATTTTAAAGATAAAAGTATGTGCTACAAAGTATACTGGAAGTGTTTTTGCTTATTTCAGTTATTTAAAAAAACTGCAGAACGAGAAGTATTAATTTAGACCTAATAATTCAAATTTTTATGTTTATGATTTCATAACGCCTAATCTATTAACATTAGGTAAAAAGATGATATGAAAAAAATTAAAGAACTGATCTTTTAGAACAAAAAATCTACGAATTTACTGGTTTCTGCAATTATTCACATACAAGCGATTCTGTGAACGTCTAAATTTTCAAACTTCCGGGGGAGGGGGGTTTGGTGAGGGGAAAGCACAAGGTGGAGAAACGGGCACTTTTGAGGAAATTGGTTACTCATAAGGGTCTAACAACTGACCAAAAATTCAGCTTTCCCTAAATTAGTTGCAACAAGGGGCGATTTTTGGCCTTCATTTACCATAAGTACTGGTCTGGACATCTTAGAGTATTGCGCAGGTGAAACTACATATGATATTGAATTAAACAAACGAAACGATAGACTGAAATTGTCAAAGGGAGATGCTGGGCTAGGAAACTCTATAACTGTGAAATCAAATGCAGAATTTGGAGAATAAGATCCTCGGAAAGTAGAGGATAATATGAAATACAGTACTGTAAATAATGAGAATGTGCATAGTAATGATGTCGAAAGGGGTGAATTGCAGAGCAGTTAAAATATGATTCTGATGATGGTGGTAGGTATCACACATCACGCCCCTTTATAAATGACCCAAATGAGATAAAAAATATTAATTAGATAGGTGAAGTAGAAGAAATTGTCGCAGAAAGTCCTTGCGAAGATAGTCTTCTGAGATAAAGTGACATTGAGGAAAATAAAAAAAGTGTAGTAGACGACATTCGTAACCTTCCATTATTCATTTTGCACACACATTACTTTGTTTAACAATAAGTTAGTGTACCCAATAATACTCTTCTATTAAAGGTTTGCACTACGATAGGATGAGTCCATTTAAAAACTTTAAACGGCGAATGACAATATTTTAGCTCAAAAAGTTGTTGCAAGCGCGAAGACCAAGCACATGGGACAGACACACACACTGAGAAGGCGGCCAGACAGGTATGTCTTATCTACTGGCGCCGAGCGAGGGTGACAGGTGTTAGGTGATCGACTGGTCAAATGTAAGCTATTTAGGTATATTTTTCGGCGTTCTAGCTGTTCTGCAAACACCTTTAGAATGAAAACTAAACACAACATTTGTTTTCATGCAAAATAACACAGGAAGCAACAAAACCTGAAATGTGAGACAAATTATATGTAGGGAAAAATAAATTTCATTATTTTTCTGCTCACTGCCCCGGGCCCGGGCCCCTCAAGTGCTCGGGCCCCTGGATATTTGCTCCTTTTGCCACCCTCCCTTTCTTAGAGGGGGCGGGAACCTTCCGGAAAATAACAAAATTAATGTATATATTTCTCTACAAATAACCGAGGATGAGTATAGTAGTATTTTCTGGTCACGCTCAAGAGAGGCAGTACCGACGTTTCACCACCCAGAAGCGAGGAAAGTAGTGTCCAATCTGTGCTACTCTGCACAATTTTAAGGCTGTTATTTTCTGTAAGAATCTCACCATGATGTCGTAGGTATGCCGGGTGGGAAAAAACCCACAAGGCCTGTAATTTTTATGCAGTCGAATTCGATAACAATGCGATAGACGCCAAAATCAAAGTTCAGGGTTACAATTCACAACATAATGAAAGCAGATAGGGGCACGGAAACACCAGACGCAGAATTTTCAGGCCAAACAGAATTGCATTTTGTCTTCTTGTCATAAAAGTAAACATTTTTTCTCCTAATATTGTATTTGGAGTTGTGGAGTGCTGTTAATTACATTTGAAGCAGTTTGGTAGTCCGATGACATAACCTTGTTCTTTGCTAGTGTGTTGGAATAAAATTTACAAATTGTACACGGGAAATAAAACTGTAGTTTATCAATTTACGTCATACCAATTGCTTGTTTACTCAGTAATCACAGGGAAAAAAATCATATCTTTATTCTAATTTGCAGAAATAAATATGTTAGGATGCAGTATAAGGCAAATTTCATCGCCATGTTTATATTTTTTATTTGAACCAGATATTTTTCTCTTTTTTTAGACATATAATTAGACTTAATTTTGCACTTACGAAATGTTTATATCTCGCATAGTTTTTGCGTAAAGTCTTGTTAAAGAAAAATGTTGCATGTTTCCATTTTAAGTACTACACTAAAACAAACTAAAATACCAAACAGAAAAAAATTCACTGTGGGTAAAGATGTTGCAGGCTACAATTTCCCGTAAATAAAAACAAAGAATAAAAACGTTGAAATTTAATATAATATTTTTGAAAGTTCGTTAATTTGTTAAAAAAATTAAAGTATTTTATTTTGTGGTTTTACATACCTGAATTTGTAGCATACCAAACCTTTACTTGCAGTGAATTTTTTCAGTTTGGTAAGTGAATTGGTTTTAGTGTAGTCCTTAAAACGAAAACAAGCAAATTTTGGCTTTAACGAGTTGTTACGCAAAAATAAAAAAAATTATAATAGCAAAATTTTGTCACGTCTTGTGTCGAAAAAAAGAAACAAATATCTTGTACAAATATAAAAAGAAAAACATTGTGATGAAAATTGCTGTATACCGCGCCCTTAATTGAACAGACTGGCAATTAAATGTGTCGTTAAATGAAGTTATTTATTTATAAAGGTAGGTACACTTCAAGAATATTTGTGTAACTGACCTTTAACTTTCATGAAAATTACAGACATCGAAACCACAGCCATAAAATTCAGTGCATTAAAAAACGACGAAATCATACATTATCTTAGCTGTTGGTAGTCATGACGAAAAAACACATTGTCTTAGCTGTTGGTAGTCACGTTATTGGTTATGTGGTTTATTTATTGTATGATTTATCGCTGATGACAACAAAATATTTAAATGGCATACACCAAGGACTTAACGTGGCCCATAACTAAAAATCTAACGGATTGAGGTCAGGGGACCGAGCAGGCCATGGTATTGGGCCGCCCCATCCAGCCCATCTCCTCCCAAATGTGTCTGTTAAATGTTGTTGGACTCTGCGCAGAATATGTGCTGGTGCCCCATCATGCATAAACCACATCTGCATTCTCTCCTGTAAGAGCACGTTCTTCAACAAAACATGTAGTATGTTTACCAGAAAGTTATGGTAATTGGTACCAGTCAATCGATTCGGTAGAAAGTGCTGTCTCCAAACAGACCAACCCAAACATTCACTGCGAATCGGTGCTGATGCCTTGATTCAAGTGTTGCATGAGGATTGTGATCGGCCCAAACACATGTGTTGTGGAAGTTCACCACCCCATCTCTCACAAATGCCGCTTCATCTGTAAACAGTATCTTTGCGATGAAACAAGGGTCATCATCACACATTTGTAGCAGCTACCGGCTGTACTCCATTCTAGCAGGATGGTCCCCTGGTCGCAAGCCTTGGACACTGTAGATGGTATGGGTACAGTAACTGGTCATGCAGGACCGACCAGACGAGAGAATGACATGTGTCGTCCGCCGCTGCTATTCGTCTAACATTCGTTCCAGGATTCTCGGACACCCGTCGCAATATTCGCTCCTCCATTTCAGGCGTGCGAATTGTGCGTGTCCTGCCACGATCAACTGTCTGTGGTTCTAGACGCCCACTTTCCGCAACAGTCTGCTAAACAGGTATTTCGATGGTACCCTGCAGGCTGGATATCGTTCAGTGTAAATGACACGAGCTCGACGATTACTGCCAAAGTGCTTCGCCGTAGCAGAAAATAATATCCGCCATTTCCTGCGTTGAATAATATGCTTCCATCGTTATGTACAGTATTCTGAAAGTGGAGAGGGAACACATAATCAGTTCATAGTATTCACTGCAGCATTGGGTTTCAAAACACATAAAGTAATATCATTCAACTTACCTGACTTGAAAACACTGCAATGTTTACGATACTATAGTACACACACAATAAGATACCCGCTAGACTGTCTGCTTGCTACCGTCAATCACTCTATACGACCACAGAATAAATACCCCACAGCAGGGACAAGGCATGATTTTTATCGAACTCGTTTTCTCTTTGGATTGATATGGTTTCAAAACTGGTTTATTTAACAGAGTTGTTTGGTTATACTGAAATTAAGTACATTATTTAAACATATTGACATATATTTTTCGCAAAGAGTACATACCTCTTAAGGGGTGCATTTTACAAATCATGTTTATTAGATATCCGTGTGTTGTTTTGATGTGTATTATCTCTTTCCAACATATGGCACATATATCATTCCGAGGAAAACCTCAATGGACCCTCCTATTGTAATGTTAACAAAGTAAACATACCTCTTAAAGGGTGCAACTTAGGGGCTAGGTTTATTAGACACGTTTTATTTCTTTTGGTGTGTATGACCTGTTCCTGCAATATGGCACACTTATTTCGAACAACCTGTATATCTCCATATATGTAAATATCTCCAGTCACGAAATAAATGAACATTCGGTACACAACAATGTAATAAATTATATTGTTCAACTCATACATAAAACTTATATATTGTGTACCTTATAAATTATTGTGCAGCATAAAAAACGTAAGTTGAGTGAGCTTATGACATCGAAATCTAATAGTTGGTACACATTAATACACTAAATCAATGGTTTATTACAATAAATAACAGAAAATAATGAAGAAAAATTTAAGAAGCATAGTGACATGCCTAGTCCTTACTTGGGACAGTCTAATAGAAACAGGGAAATATAAGGTATAAATTGAAATTGAGTAGGTAAAGTCTGGCAATTTGCTGTGTGTTCAAGAACTATTGTGAAAAGTCCCTAGTGGTAGTTATTATATAAGTGAAATGTCATATTCCAATCTACCAACACTCGGACAGTGAGAGTGTTTCTTTCATAATACTGTTTAGTGTGTAGGTATACACACTAAAGTGAAATGTGTGCCGTTTGTTGGCATATGCTCATTTGTTTGTTTTTTGTCCAGTTCGTCTATTCGCAGTGGTAACTAGATATATTTATTTATTTTGGCAAAGTTACTACACCCATTATTTCTTTAATCTTCGGTGAAATTGTAATAATCGTAAACTGCTTATTATTTTATAAAGAAAATTTCAGGCAATTATTTATGTGCAGTTTATGCAGTGTGGTATAATTATGTAACAGTTCTTGTGTAATACTTCCGAACAACTCTGATCATGATTTGATAATATTTGTTTTCAAATGAATCAAACAAATATTTTTTATTGTTAAAATTTGAATTAAAATACCATGTTTTGATTATCAAAACACATGTGTGTTTTAAAATATTATGTTAGGAAATATTGTTCGATACTGTCGAAATACTATTTTGGTAACATCAAGTAGCTACGACTATATGCCTGCCTACAACCTCTAGGCATTCCTTTGTCTCGACCTTGTTGTTTCTTACACATTATGGCGTGAACATCAACCAAAGGCTTAGTGCTCTTTATCGTTTTGTAATGTCGCAATCCCACAAGTTTTCCGCCTAGGCGGTCCCCATCACACGGTTTCAACTCTTTTCTACGTAGAAGGAAAGGAAGCCTATCCAGTATTTGTCAACATCTTCCGATGTAGAAGTAACATTATTTCTACTCCTCTTTTTGCTGTATCGTCATAGGTAGCCATGGGCGAGACGGAGAAGTAATATCTTTCGGCGGTGGCAAGAGTGTCCCCATGAAGGACAGCCAGGAAAGTCCAGCCAATATATTTATTTTCCTTCTCTCGTCCTAACTGCTTGATGTGCACACATCACTAATTATTCTAATTTGTGACTTTATTTAATATTCGATCACAACCTCTGCAAAATTAATTAAACAAAGAAAATAGAAAATTTGTTAAAATATGTAACATTAAATTTTAAGTCAAGTAATTAGTTTTTTGTTGGGGATCCCCTTGTTTAACTTATTTATTATGATAATCTTAAGCCATACATATTTTTCTTGATTTGTTAATGTACCGCATTGGTTAATCTACATACACCAAATACTCATTGCGCAATGAATTTATTGTTATCTAATTAACTAATCAAGCTATAAAAAATTTCTGAATAATTACAATTTTATTTACTAGACCTAACTCATTTCATAAAGTTAAATATACAATGGCTCTTATGCTCCTAAATTAAAAATTAAATTAATTTTGTATGGTATCTTAAATTAACAATCTTTAATGTGAAGTGTTGGGGAAAAGAGGCTCGGCACTTTCTCTGACCTTGAATTAGGAGCACTGATCAACAACTTGTGTCCACGTTAGTGTTGTTTTCCCCTTTCTTTGCTTAGCTGGCCTAGGAGCTGTCTTGATTGGTTTACCCTTCCTGGACTTACTAGGTTGGTTGGTAAAGTTTGGGGGAATTCCTCAAAGCAGTACAAATGGTAAGACAGATACTATGCGAATATGAATGAATTGTATTCGTGAGATTTCTACTTACATGCCCCTGAAGTACCGGTCTCTTGAAAAACGTAATACATTTCTTGTGAAACACTTGCACCTAAAACATAATTGTCGGCTGGAATGAATAGCAGCACAGTTAGCTATACTATACTGCATTGCAAAATCACAAAACATTAAGAATTTTAAATTGCGAGCAATTTGTATAGGTTTTTGGGAAACGAACTTTCTATGCATTTATAATAATGCTGTATTATTGTTACAAATTATAAAAGTAAGTTACACTACAAAGCTACATATATCGGGTATATATATATATATATATATATATATATAGTTAACATATTGCATCTTTATTATTGGCTACTTACATGTTGTAATGCAAACAAAATATGCACATTGCTTAAGAGAGACAGTAGAGTCTATTCCAAAAAGACTCCAAATTGTTTTCTTAAACAATATTTTCATGGTACAATGGAGCCGCGATCGGTACAGCAGCTAGGTCGCTGGCCTCCAGCCAAGCATTGCCAGGTTCGATTCCCTATTGTGTCAACTCATATATTCGTATATGGGAATTGTGACATTGTTCAGTGGTCTTCCTTGGAGATCTCTTGTTTTCCTGTCCCCATCGTTATGGCATAACATCAAACTATCTTAAAATCGCCTATTGAAAGGCTGACGGTGGCTAGGCCATGATCGTTTAATCGACTCTTAAGTGAATCTTAATATGTACAAATACTTGGGGTCGTGTCTGAAGTAATGTCGTGAGGAAAGCATGGTGGGTACTCGTGAATACCAGGATTGTTCTATTCTTGTTGAAAATCACAGTGGGTATGGAGTCTGGTACAGTCTGCAATAGCTACTTTCTCCTATACCATTGGACTACCATCCTGGGAAGTTTTACGTCTCTAAAATGGAGTGGAGATGCGAATATATAGCCTCTGCCATCAAGTTTTACCCGGCTTGATTTTAGGGCTGGAACTTCAGAGCATTCACCAATTAGCTTACACATTGAATACAAAGTTCGATCAAGTAATGCCCTCCTCACTGGTGCATCAGGGAAGATGTAAAGTGGTGTTCGTTGTCCGACGTCAAGAAGACAGTGCTGGTGGTGTAGCATACCGTAAAATGAACAGGTTGTATATCCCGACTGGGGCTTGCAGTGATGCCCTGCAGTGCGGATTTCGAACACTGTTGCTTCGGTACAGCTCTGACTGGAATGACAATTGCTTAGTTTGAAACTCACATTACATTTTATTTCATCGGTAATCTAGGGTTCGGCGTAAATAACCCCTTTCCAAGCGCTGAGCCGATCACAGGTTGGACTCGTAGTAGTAAGTGCTGACACTCCTGCTTCGGAGTAGGTCCAGAGGATACATAATTGTTTCATTTAGCCAATTGTAGAACTATAAAATACCAAGTACGCTGATTACAACAGAGTTAAAGATAGATACAGTCTTTACATGCGTGCTTTGAACTTACCTTGGTCAGTCCCTGAAAATGAAGATCGGTCTTGTCAGCCAAAGAAACAAGAAACAGGACCTATTTACGAAGATGTTTCGTAGATGTTAGATACTCCTCGCACTCATCAAAATATACCCCAGTGACTGAAATGTTAGTGTGTTTACTGACAGATAAGATAGTATTTACTATATCCCTCTATACTGGAGTATGGCGTATTCCTTTCTGTCGGCTAGCATTCTAAGGCTTTCATCTTGGCTATGGATGGTTCTGAAACTGGAAGCTGGTGTGTCATCTTAAATACAATGACTGGGACCTGTAGGTCCTGGCACTGTTCACATAAATAAATATCTGAATTTTATTCTCCTGATATTACCACATGGGCTCAGATACATAAGGAAAAGTTGTGCATAAGTTAAGTTTGTAAGTTGAAAATCCCGTAAACTTGTAATATGCGGACTCAATGTGAGCAATGCGAAAGCCTTAAAGAAGCACTTTGCTGATCATGGGTGTGGTAGTGTTGATACACTCTACTTGGGTGTAGGTATAAGGGCTGTATGGATGGGTGAGCCAGATGAACTTGGGTTAACCCATTGGCCATAGTATGCTGACTAGCGTACAGTGGAATGGCTGCGATCACCCTTGAGCGAGTGCGAAGCCTTGCATCTTTTAGTGCCTAGTGATAGGACACACCACGACGTTGATTCATAGAAGCTGGAGAGGTTTTGGCCTCATTAAAGTCATTCTTAGTGGCTAACCCAATTTGGCTTGTTGACTGGCACTGTGAAAATTATTCCTTCCTACCCATCGAGATTAGTTGGAGCATATCTCTGTTTAGAAGCGGCATTCTGATTGAAGCAATGGATTGACTGCAACCTAAATGGGTCGTGGGCTTAGAATCAAGACTGGTGAGTTATGGGTAACTTACGTAAAACATGTAATAGTATCCTCCGTTAATCCTTAAGAAACAGTTATGGGATGGCAAGTTCTGCCACACTACTGGAATGAGATTGCGGAAAACGTGTTAAGTATTGACAAAAATCTCTTTACTCATCATAATATCATTCACAAGACAACTTATAACAAACGAGCAGAACAATTTTGTTATAATTTTGCTGTTGGCTAAAACACAGAGAATGTAATTTTTTCATTGTGTGTTAATTTACTTTTAAACAGGCATTAATACGTATATTTATGTTAATAGGTCGATGTCTATGTTTCACTAGACTGGGATACAAGTGGTCTGAATATTTGAAAAAAATTTATAAATAATGTGAGGACACGACAAAGCTAGGCAGCACGCATAAATGGTGTGTCCGTGATATCACAGGAATTTGCTATGTGAGTGCACTGCTACTGGTAAAATAAGAACTGGACTGTATCCCGACGAGAACAAATGTGCTTGGCAAGTATATAACCCACGACGACCATCGTAGAATCTCAGGCCCGATGACAACATGATTGTAAAATGAGGTATATATTATGTGAATCTAGAGTATTTGATTGTATTATGAGTACGTGGGTGGAGTATTTTGCTTGCGGAATAAGACACTACTGAGGCGACCTTTATTCGACCAACATTTGTTACTTCGCAATACTTAAACACGTATGGCTACGCATCATTGGCGAGGTGCCCAAGAGCAGTATCTTGCCATTTGAGTTTTCACACCAGGAAGCTAAGGTAAACACCATATCGAGTCAGCGTGTGCCGACATGGAGCTGCAAAGGAAGATATCGCAGGTTAGATATCAAATAATTGGGGAGCTGTGCAACTGTCATTGAGGGTCGCCGACTGCGTAATTAAAGGTATGGGACAGTGAGGAACTAGCTTGAGCTACATTAGCGCATATTTGGTTGCTGTGTTTGATTGAACTACATTTGAACAAATCCTAGTTCTTCAGGCTAGCAGACTGGCAGAATTTATATTCGATGCTTAAGACATTGTAAAACTACCTACTCTTGGCTTCTTGTCAACTACTAAATTTTAGGTAATAAATTCAGAAAACTATAAAACTGTAAAACATTTATGACCCTTCACTCTTCAAGTGTAATACATAAATTTGGCAGAGATATCACGAGCTGAAATTGCTATATTTTGGTCGCCAACCATATGTTGTAAAGTAGTATTATGTTGTCCATTCTATGTGGTCACTCAAGATATGCAGCTGTGAGATTTTACCCACACTGGAACGTAGAGAGTAGTGAGAGGATGTGTTAATAAACAATGTTTAATTTTTGCTGTGAATCCTTATTTCTAAGTGCAAGCTGTTCCAGGTTAGATCATAACAGCTACCACATTTGTTATACCTCTGCCGAAAAATGCGTGCACAACCAAACATATATGGTTGTAATGACCAAATTTTACACTTAGGAAACAGAAAATAATAATTAGTATGTAATTTGTCTCATCTCAGAGTAATATTTTTTATTTTTTATTTTATTTTTTTTACATTTCTCGTCTAGCCCAAACCCAACACACAGTAAGGGTTGTGCGATATTGTGATATATCGCACGCGATGCGATATATTTTCAAAAAATCGCACGCGATATTTTCGTTGCGATACATCGCGGCGCGATATTTTGCGATTTTTATCGCAGCGCGATATTTGCGATTTTTCTCGCACCTCGATATTTTGCGAATTTTATCGCAGCGCGATTTTTGCTATTTTTATCGCAGCGCGATTTTTGCGATGTTTATTGCAGTGCGATTTTTGATATTTTTATCGCAGCGTGATGTTTTGCGATTTTAATTGCAGAGTCATTTTCGCGACTTACATCGCTGCACATTTTTCTTGCTATTTAAATCGTATAGTGATATTTTTGGCGATGACATGACAGCCTCCATTACAAGGGTAGTCTTTCTATTTTAACTGAACTTTAAGGTTTAAACGTTTTAGCTCAGGATGGACAAATCTATTTGAGGAAGTTGTGATATAATATGTAGTCGTACATCAAGATTACCCAGCTGTCGTAAGTCACAGTATATACATTTTTATTTTGAGAAAAACAAGACAAGATATTACAATTTTTTTCTTGAACAGAGTAACTTAGAAGAAACTAACACAACCAGCTTAATACCTTACTTCGCCGTCAGTAAGTTTTTATATACATTAGTAAGCGACATGGCCATGGCATTAGGTGTGTTGATATTGTACAAATGGATTTACAAACATGGCTGCAAAGTGGAAATTTACAAAATAACATTAACAAATATGTGGCAGTATTATGGAAATTTTATGAAAACCATTTTGTAAGCAGTTACCATTTATTTGTATCCAAAACGTTTTGAAATATAGCGAGGACATTTTTCGTTGCAATAAGCCTTAGCGTATTTGTAATTTTTGGCCATTAAGGCGCCCGCCTAACTCACGCTTCAAAAGAGTTGCAGCGCGGTCTTAAAAATATTTTTTTCTACGAAACAATTCCACGTGTGTCCGTTGTGCCAACGTACGAATATAAAACAAATTTCACACAAGGTCGGTACGTTATTGTGAAGACACAATGTTCATTAAACACACAGATTCTAAGCCCTCAGACGTGGCTAAAATATACCTTTTCAGACTGCCGCACTTCAAAATGTAGCGTACTAATCGGATGTATGCTCAGATTGCGATGTACACTGAACTTTGCTACAGATTTTACACTGATAAAATGATATGGTCACCGCTTAGCGTCCCATAGTAAAAACAGTTCGGCGGGACACCTTACACGCTAGTTAAGAGCTTGGCTCGTTGAGGTGATGCGGCATTTGATGCGCGTTTCAATATCACCCTTATGTCTGTCATTTCTGAACTTCTGAAGCGCAGGTACGTAGTTAGTTGGACCTGGCTCATGAGCTCCTCAGTAGCGTGGTACGAAAAGTGATTTTTTTATGCATAGCTAGGGACCCCTGTTTTTCGCTAAAAGAATTTTACCTCAGTTTGTTTCAATGCCTTTCGTACACATATGCAATTCTGCTTCATGGTTTTCGACGTGTCTGTGTGAAGAGCCGTATCTCATTAGAATGAGCCAATTACAATATCGTTCCTGCAACACCAAACGTCTGTGATCTACCGGTAGAATTCCTAGGCTCGTGATAGTTCAAATAACCAATCACTGACCACGAAGCAGAACTGCAGATGTGCAGGTAAGACACTGATACAAAGTTGGTCAAAATTCTTTCCCTGAAAAAAAAGGGGTCTCTATGTATACTATTTAAAATGTTTCTGCTGCGTATTGTATGCTAAAAGAAGGCAGACTTCAATCTGTTTCCGTCGTTTTAAAAACACCGCCCGCTAAAACATTATTTCCAGCTCCTCAAAAGTTTTTTTTTTTTTTTTTTTTTACATTTCTGTAGCTGGAAAAATGCCAGCCGTAATCGTAAAACAAAACGATAGATAATTGCATTTGAGTTAAACACATGCTTTCCACAAATTAAATAATAGGGTCACTGCTTAAAATTCAATTGAAAAACACTTTCTAGGAAAACACTGGACGCTAGTTTAGTACTCTGCGCTTAGAGGCGAAGCGACTTTTAACGCACTTATTGGAGTCGACTTATCGCCTTTCCATTTCCTTGTCCCAAACGAAAATAAAAAAAACTAAGGTCCAAACAACTCTTAATGGACCAAATATTATCAAACTCAGTACGCTTGGAGGTATGGTCAACGTGTGTAATATTTATTATTTAATTGTCAACATATGTATTGAATAAGTTTATGTAATGATGGGTGCTGTCGTCAGTTGCTTCATGCAAGTGTTGGGTAATTTTTTGATAAAGCGCAGGTAACAGAATAATGTAAAAACTGCTGGGTAGTGAGTGAGCGGACAGTTATGTTTTGTTATCAGTATGACGGGCGGCATTAACTACCGGCTGGTGTATATAGACGCTGAAAGGAAATGCTGACATGAAGATAATGACAGCTCAGTTACTTATTCTGTGTCTCCAAAACAAGATTTTCGTACTGGAAACAAAAAAGTTGGGTAGCTTCTCACACTCAGTGATCCATTTCTTCTGCTTTGAAGACGGCATTGTCTTTGTCTATTACACAGTAATACCCTCATTTCGTGTAAGATATAGGCCCCGTACAGTACAATTATTATTTGTATTTACGTAAATAGGCCTATTTTTTTAATAATCAGCGACATATTCAAGTACTATAATTGCGTAATACTTGTACTCATTTAAGTACGAATAAAGAATATCATGTTTATAGTCCACTAGTGTGTGTTGAATGCCTCCTTTTTTAACGTTGAGTTTTGCGTATTTTTTCATTGAAATATTGTTGAAAAAGGTACCACAATAGGATGCGAGTTTCGTTGTAAATATTGCTTTACAATTATTAGTGATAATTTTAAAACTGTTTTATATAGTGGTTAGAGATAACATGTAGTAATTATACATCGAATCTATAGTACGAAATGCGATAATGTTCGTTGGAAGTTTATAATTTTCCGGGGGAGATTTAGTTGTGAGGAACACCCGACCCACCAAACAGAGCAGGTGATAGAAGAGGGGATCCAGGGGGCCTTTCCCTTTACGAGAAAATTTGGGGTTTTAAGGCAAAAAATGGTGCTTTTTAAGCATTTTTCATACCTAAAGATCATATCTATATAGCTGGTTGAAATTGTGATTGTTTCATATAAAACGGTGTCAGTGAACATTTTTGCAAACACACAGTTATATTACCTGCTGGAACCTTGTCCCACCGAAAATCAGTATTGAAATACCAGGAGATACCTGAATTTTACATGAGACACTTTTAAAATTATTCTGTACCTGTATGCAAACGTAAATTTTAATGAAATAACTTAATTGTCTTAAATCACTTTCATTACAGTATCATTTTTATAACTTGTTACAATGATAAATAACACAGTCAGTTGGCCATATTATTACACACATTCACTAAAATATTGAGGATGTTTACAATAGTTATTGATACGCTTAACGTGTTTTACTTGCTGTTGTTTTTGTTAATTCATTACTGTAAAAATTATTTAATAGTAAATTTAGTGGTCAACATGCCATTAATTACTACATCAAACGTTGTTCACTTATTTCTTTTGGATATTTTACTTTACGGAAATGTTCAGAAATAATTGTGCGATTAGTATATATAGTTCAAACAAGTGAAATGAAAACAATCATTCTGGCTTTACCGATCTCTTTTTTACTATTTGAACGTTGAAACTTCATCTTTTTGGTACGAGATGAAGCGCACACACGAAATAACTTTTTCGTAAGGGACCAAGATCTTAACAATTAGTTACATAACGTTTTATGAAAGCTTTATTACAAGGTTAAATATACGTGACATCAAGCTACAGTAACCATGCGTTTTAATACACTAATTAAAAATGTTAGGTGATGCGAACGTCACAAGTAACACCGTTCCCCCACCAAATAAAGCAGTGGATGGTCCGTGGGCCTTCTCATGGAAAAAGGTAGGCTTTTAAAGTGAGAAATTGTGTTATTTAAGCAGTTTGCGGACTCCATTTCCATAATATATGTACTGTACATTCAAACATTTTGGTTGTCTGGGGGGAGGGATTCTCGGCCCCGTTTGCATCTCCCCTACTTCTGGGCGTGCATACGCAGCGTGTTACTGAAGCTTGATATTTTTTCTCCTCCGTCTTCAGTAATTGTCTTCATAGAAAATTAATTAACCAGTGTTCAATAACTTGTTTGTCTTGGTATGGTACCAAGATAACAATATTTGTTTGGGGTTGGGAAGGGAGGAACGTGTCCCCTTCCATCTCCCCCCCCCAAAAAAAAAAGACAAGTAAGTTATATGACAGTGATAACAGACTAATAGTATCACTCGCAATGTAACTGATATGACAAGGCAATTGTGATAGTGGTGGCTGTAGTCACACGGTGTTCGTGAGTAACGATTGGAAGGTTTATTTCGTATTGATGTGGTTTAACGTTTAAAGATATTTATAGTGCATTGATAATGTTGTTATTGCCGACGAGGAAAGCTTTGCTATTTTTTCAAATGTTACCGACTCGAGGAAAGTCGGCTCTACGAGTGAAGCAATCTGTGACTACACAAATGAGAGTGATGAATGAGAAAGGCGTTGAATGTTTATGTGAACCAACATACTACATTTTAGATTGGTATTGTTATAGTTTGTGTATTTAATTTGATCCCTATAAGAAATATTGTTTAGCTTAAAATATATTTTGTTACACTAAAACAAACACGCACATTATTGAAGAGAAATACCCCCCTCCTCCTTCTAAAGACTCACCTGGTACGATGCATTTGATACGTACATCAGGGCAATTTTTTTCCGATATTTATCATAATGTGATTTCTAAAGGACAGCGATATTTATCGCATATCGTGATGATATACCGCGATTTTATCGCAGCGCGATATTTCGCTCATATCGCGATACTTTTGAAATATCGCATTGCGATATGAAATTTCAAAATATCGCACACCCCAAAACACAGTCGCACCCCACATGGAGAAAGACAGCCTGTGAGCATGCGCCTGTAGTGTTCAACACAGGCTAACCTTTCAGGACCGAGACCAATACCCTTTACTCCTCCTTTTTCACATGAGAGCCAAGGAGTGTTGTGCAAAGAATGTGCAAGGGAAAAAGTTCAATGTGAATTTTTTTTCAAATCACTCTGGATCGTCTGTGAAATGATCAATTGGGGGGGAGGGGAAGCTTTGTTGTTTCTTTCTGCTTGCTGGACCAAAGACTTGGAACAGATGCTTGGCTCTTATCGGAGTGCCACGACTGTGTTTGCCAATTAATTTTAAAGTCAAAAGTTGTATTGTAATGTGTAAGGCCCATTGTGCTTTGTTTACTTTTTCAAACCCTCAACAAGCATAGTTCCTTAACATAAGTTATTTTATTTAATTAAGGAAAACTGTAATAATATGTGTGGTAAAAGAAGAATAGTAAATCCAGCTCTGTAAGGTAAAGTATATATCGGCCTTAGACCCATTTCAAGCCCTGGTAAAATATTGTAATTGTTGGTAGAGTTTTAATTCTTACATTAACTGCCCCATTGTTTGATTAAGTTTTTGAGGGTATTTTGTTATTTTTTTTAAAAATAAGTACTTATGTTGCTCCCAGGCGTCGGCACTTCCGTTGTAAGAATCCAAGCTCTGCGTGACTGGGACAATTCGTGTTTTCTACCTCATTTGCGTTAAATAAATCGTAACATCGCCACATTTAAAATATACTATCAGATGCTCGTTAATTTTCATCTTGCTCCCCCTGGCATCCCTACCACACAGCAACTACTTATGTGAGAGCATAAATTTAAGATTTACAAATTTTGCCGTCTCTGCAACTGGCAAAAAACTTCCAAAGAAATATATTCGGCTATTTAAATAATTCTTCGGACGTCTCTTAAAATATTACTGTATCATTAGAGAACTTTGTATGTTTCCTCCCAACAAGTGACAAAACTGAAGCAAGCACAAATAATTTTCTTGCAAGAAAAGCAATATCGTCTGTTGAAGTCTCTCCGTGCTGACTGAACTGAAGTTGACTTCTGACCAGAACTAGGCAATGAAGGAAAATGCTGAACGGTATGAAACCAATTTATATCATCCACTCTACGCATAACAAACTACGTTATTACGAAATATTACACACTCGGATAGATTTTTAGAAATGAAATTAGAAGCAATTCTATACCTTGCTGTAAGTTAATATACAAAATGCTGCACTGACACATTTTGATGTTTCCCACTTTTTCACTAATCTACTACAAAATATTTTGCGACTAATCAGAGAAAATATGACTAAAGTTACAAAAAAATTCAAAGTTGCACAAATAACACTTTTCTCAATATAATCATCAAGGTAGCCTGAAGTAGGCATTGTTCAGAGAGTTACTCTTTACTTTAGATTATTACAATTATTACCAGTTTTTTTATATTTTTACAAAGTAAACATTATGACTTCGACAAGAGCTTGCAAGTTGGTTAGAATAAATTGTATTAATTCAAATAAGGATGTTTTTGTGAATTTACAGAATATGTATAACAACCACTGCTTTAAATGAATATAATTTCAAAGTTTCCTCCTTGCTAACAGATTGGCAAGCTGAAATCTTACTCTCTTTATAAAAAGTATATAAGTAATATTAATGAATCCATAACCGCTGTAAACAAAACGAAGATTATAAATTATACTGGTAAAAATAATAATAAAATTCACGATCTTTGGAAAATTCAAATTTCAGATTGTCACGTAGTCATTTAAGACAAAATCGTTTTGTTAACATTATTTCCGAATATTCAAAAGTGAACTAACAAGATACATTACGGTAACTGCACTTTCTTTGCAAAACAAGTATGATTTCAAATCAGCTACTTTCTAGTATGTCTTACAAAATCCAGAAAAATATAAATGTTTGAGTAGGATGTAATGTCAATCACTAAACGGAAAGCAGTCGATGATAAAGTACATAATATTTTAATACGTATAACAATACAAAATGTAGCAATTATGCTGCTAAATCAGTACCACTTTCAGATACCAACTTATAAAATATTTTGCATTGTTAGCATACAAGTGAAATGCGATTACATTAATAAGCAAATCCCTATTCAAGAGAATTTTGCTCGTAAAATAGATACCAAAGGCAAAGCATTGAACACGAAATCGTGAGAAGTGTACTTACAAACTTGAAAGGTTGAAGTGCTTGGTCTTTGATAATCGTAACTAATTCTTGGAGTAAGAGTTTCTAAAACATAAACGTTGTTCGGAATTAAAAACAAAAAAGCTTCTTTAGGTGAAATTTTATTTTTACCTCTGTGGAGGAATATTACAGAATATATATATTTAGATTTTAGAACCTACCTATGTGTTTTATATTTAGGAGACCATACAAAATGAATACAAAAATTACTGTAAAATGAGGGTAACCATGGGTCGGGATATCGCACCCTAAATTCACACTTATGACTGGGCACCCATAGGCATCTCTTTGCACCGGTCGATGGTATGCAGTATGCTGCACAGTTGAGAATTGACATGAGAAGGGGGGAGTGAAACAGGCGATCTCCAAGAACCGCCGACAAGAAACATCGTGTAGCACAATTCCACAAAAAAATCGGGCCCAGATCGCCCCAGTTACAAGAAAGCGTTGTAAGCCATATGGCTATCGCTCCGCAATTACATCAGCGTTTGTTTCAATTTAGTTTCCATCCAATTCTTTTCTTGGCCATAATAAAATATTGTTTACATGTTTCAAAATTCTTTATTAGTTTGTCATTGGCAATTATGCAACAGAAATAGGGGAGGGAGGGTCTAATCCGTTTAGAGGCTTCAAGTTTATTCCTACAATAATGAATATCTGTTACAATTTTCTTGAAAGTACAGAACAAAGAACTGAACACCAGCAAATATGTTTGTATTTTAGGTGGCATAGTAAACATATTTTGACTCTAATTTCTAGGTGGTAATTTGGCCATTAGTTTCTGAATACTAAAGGAACAGATGGAGTTTGGATGATACAAACTGGCACATATTGTCTACGAAAATTGAGTCTCCCAAATAAATCATATTAACTCGACTTCTAATTTACTATATGTGCATGTTTAATTAATTTCTTCTGTTGTACAGGAAAATGTTACTTTTAATGATATTATACACCATGAACAAGTTCGACAATATTGCAAAGAAATAACGAAATCTGCACCTAGACATACTTCAATAAGAGCTAGAAAAATTCTTGAAACGAGTGAGTAAACTAGTAAATTGACCAATTTTAACTAACTAAAAAAAATTAAATAAGTGTTTGTTCTTGACATGTGAACATAATTTGTTTCTTTTCATGTAATTGGATTTAGTCATATTTTTGGTGTGGGGTTTAGTATTAATTGATATGTATTTTATTTTGCAGTGTACCATTCATCAGCACAGCAATTCACTCGTTCATTTATGATGGATATCATAAAATAAAGCGCGAGATGATTTCCGAACTCTGCAGCTAATTTAGAAAAAATTGTCAGCGCATGTGAATAATATTTCTTTGCTTTGTATGGGTCTAGTGTACATTATACGTCATTAAATTAGTCGATCTTGCACCAGTGGTACCAGGGTCACTGCGATTTCAGCGGCAAGCATATGCGAGTATATTAACCTGCTTAACTTCTACGACTGTAGGTTATACTTATACACGAGATAGCGGACGGGCACAAGACGTCACAGGATTTTCAAAATTATAGGTAAAGGTCAAAGTTCGTGTCAAAGGTCATTGTTCATGGCCAAGGTCAAGATCATACACAATCGCACACCGGCCAACCATGGTACCAGAACCTATATGTTAATTTATTTTTTTAGTCTGAATTATTTTTTTAAATTAAGATAAGGTTGATTTTATGAATTTCAGAATATGTATAGCAACCACTAGTTTAAATGTAATTATTTTTAATGTTTCCTACTTGATAACAGATTACCTAGCTGAAATCTCATTCTCTTTTTAATATTTGTTAAGAAATAATTATGAAGACGAGTTATGGGACGATTCCATAATCCCGATTCCGATTCTCGATTCCTAAAAACATCGATACTCTCGATTCCGTTCGATTCCACATGTTGTACCTAAATAAATATAAACTAGTGATTTACCTTACTTTTCTAAAGTTCCTCTGGATGATCGGGCGTCTCATAGAGTGTATCTGTTCTTGCAGAATCATAGAAAACACAGTGGCTAACAAATTTTTCTTTATTTTAGCAATTCAGCAAGCCTTACTTTAAAACAGGACATATGGAATACTTCTGCACAACAATAACCACCTTCTTGTAGCGAGATGATCGAGTAAGATTGGAGTCTGTAAGCAACCAAAACGCTTTTCCAACGGAAGTACAAAATACATCGATGATTCACCTGCATTGCTAACCGTTGCTCAATTATTAATAAAATCTCAATCGGAAAAACAAGCTAAAATTTAACAGTGCACACGGACTGAACATAAACAATTTTACAGCATAAAATAGTAGATTAGATAGGTAGGCTACAACTAGTCAACACCAAAGTGCCATTTACTATACTGCTAATGCGTAACTCTAGGACCATGCTCGCGTCTAAAAATCTGATACGTAGACCATTTTGTTTAAATTGCTGCATGCGTGTATCACATCTATAGAGAATATATGTTTGTTTACTATTGACACACGTGGTTAGGGCTTACGTGATCGTTGGTAATAAATAACTAATCACCGGAGTGATGCCTCCTTGCAAATAATTTTTGGATCTGATTTGTAAACAACGATTTGTGTTTAAATGTGTATGGTATTGTGATTTAAATACGATTTTTTGAATTTGAGATTGTACTGCAACTATGTTTAGAATCGTGGCTTAAACTATAAAGTTCCAACTTTTTTTTATCGATTCTACCTGACGATGCTCGATCCTTCGATACCATGAAAATCGAACGTGTCAAGGAATCGAAGAATCGACTGGCACATCCCTAAACTGTAAACAATACGGAAATTGTAAAAAATAATGGTAATAACCCTAATAATATCATTTATGATCTTGTAAACAAATTAAAATTTCAGAATGTCACAAAGTCATTCTATATAAAATGAATTTTGTTAACTTTTTTTTTCGATTATACAAAATTGTACTAACAAAAAAAAATAATGGGTCCTGCACTTTCTTGGCAAAACAAGCATAGTTTCAAATCAGCTACTATCTAGTATACCTTACAAAATCGAGTAAAATATAAGTAATTCAGTAGGTTGTAATTCCAATCACAAAATGGAATGCAGAAGATGATAAAATAGATTATATTCAAATAAGCATAACAATATAAAGAGTAGCAATTAAGCTGCTGAACCAGTACCATTTTCAGATACCAACTTATAAATTATTTTGTATTGTTAGCATACAAGTGAAATCCGATTAAATTAACAATAAAACACTTACTGAAGAGAATTTTGCTCGTTAAAACAGATACCAAAGGCATAGCATTGAACACGAAATCGTGAGAAATATACTTACAGACTGGGAGGTTTCAAGTGCATGGTCCTTGATAATTATCGTTAATGATTCCTGGAGTAAGTGTGTCTAAAACATTATAGTTGTTCGGAGTTAAAAACAACATTAAAAGCTTCTTTAAATTAAATTATATTTTAACCTCTATGGAGGAATATTACAGAATATATGTATTTGGATTTTAGAACCTTCCTCTTCCTATGTGTTTGATGTCTAGTAGACTACACAAAATTTATAATAATTTTGTTGTATAATGAGGGTATCCATGGGCTGGATGAGGTGGGGATGAATTTAAAAATAATGGTAGAATTCGGGGGTTGGGGGTAGAGGTCACTTGGCTTGTGGGGGTAACCTATACTAGAGAGGATAAACAGATCTTTGGGTACAGTCACAGGTAAAAAAAAATGGTTGGTCTACTCAAAATATTACACTTAAATAACTATAGATAATTTCTACTACCTAGGCTACAGAGAGGTGGGCAGTTTATCAAAAGTGTTTTTAAGTAAAGTGAAGAGAGAGCTAGAAAAAGTATTTTCTTTAATAAAATAGTAACAGATTATTTTTAAAAAAGAAATAATATGACAAAAGATAGATAGTGTTTAACAGCATTAATAATTTCTAAATATTGTTACTTTTGTATTTGTAATAGAATCTAATTCAATTTGAAGATGGGAGTGGTTATTACAAAATAAAAAAAATTGTAACTCAACGTTAATATCAAATTATTTGATTGGAGGAACGTGCTATCTTCCACAAATAAATCGGCTATCGCGTCAAATAAAAAAAAAGAGCTCAACACTGAACCAGCAGGACAACCTTCGTGGTATTATCGTATGCAAATATGAAACAAAAGAACAACACCACCAAACGCGACACAAATGCTAAAAAAATACAGAAAGAAATGGTTAACCGAAGTTTCAACCCTAACCTCATTCACCCGAGTAGATGTCAATAAACAAACAGCCTGTTCTTGACTCGAGTAGTTACGATCGCCCAACCTGCTATTCAAGACATAACTTCAACAACCGCTCCCTCAAAACTGCTCCGCACTCTCGCGCTGATTATCACTATAAATACTGTAGCCAAAAAAAGGAAGGAAAAGAAATCGAGAGAAATTACACACATCTGAATGATTTGATACGCCGTCTCGCCCAGCTCTTCATTCTTCGTCTCACCAACATTTTGTCAGCTCGGAGTCTCGACAAACACTGACTCACTCCTCTCACCAATACTCGACAATTTATCGACCCGCCCAATGGTGGAGTCTCCCCTCCAAACAAAGCCTAGTTGAACTCACTTAAATGAATTCTCTCTCAAAACCTCTCTTCCAGGCGCGTGTTTTCCCTCAGCCTCTCCTACGTCACAGCTTCAGTTGGGAAACCAGCGGTTAATATCCTCACAAGGAAAAAATAACTTCCACACACAGGAGGATTGCGACTTACTAGGTTACCGAAGCATCTGGGCGTGGACGTAACCATGTAGGGGGGGGGGATGCAAATGTTGGAGAAACACGCGGAAATCGTGCAGAAGTGCCAGATGGGCATACTACACTGAGAGAAAGAATTGTTTCATTGTACTAAGTATATTTGTTTGGGTGATGTTTGCGTCAGCTAAACAATATTTTGTTGGTAAGACCAAGCTTGTATTCCTCCAAACAAATTTAATTATTTCCCTCGACCAAATTATTCATTTAAACGCTCTTTGTTTGTGCCAAACGTATATTTGGTTACTATAGGATGTCAAATAAATATTTTGTGTAAACAAACAACTTGTTACAACTTGTAAACAAAATAATATTGTTAGTTATGAGTGATGTGCTTTGAACCAACAATTTTTTTCGATGGACTTAATGATTTTGCTGGCGAAACTAAATCCATTTGGTTGACTTGCGGAAGATGGCAGTCTGGCGTGCGTGAGCGACAAGATGACGAACACTGTACACCTCAATTTCCAAAATATAAGCTTGTGCGACAAGTAGGATGTATAAACTGTTAAACAGCATAAATAAGGTATCTTAATTTTAGGTATAACAATTTCAAAGTGGTTAATTCGATCGACCACAAAAAAAAAAATGCTATAAACTTGAAAAACACCGCAGCTGCACGTCTCTTTGTGCTGCGGTGCATGGCAATAATTAGGTAATATTATTTTACGTCATTTACCTTTCGCAGACGAAAAAAAAAACTTGTTTGAAAATAAAGCAGTGCAACCATAATTTAATATTAGGCCAATTATTCCTGCACAAATAACAATCTCAATGTCACAGAGCATTCGTAGTTCAGTTGGTTAGGTCATGAACAGAAAAAGAGAAGTGAATGCATAATAGATCAAATCCCGTCCCGGCCAGACTTATTTCTTAAAATTTCAGAAAATTTTTATGTAAGTAAAATATAATTTTTTTAGTTCTTAAAATAGTGTATATGCATTTCGTATATCCAACGAAATATTTTTATGACCAACTAAATTTTTGGTACTGCTAACAAAATTCAGCTATTTGCCGTTAACAAATCGAGGGAACAAAATAATTTGGTACAAGCAAACATATATTTCGTTACTATTATGCAAACAAATCATCTGGTTGATTCAAACAAATTTTGTTTGCACCAACAATTTTTTTTCTCAGTGTGCCACCGAAATTTCCAGACGACTCCTGGCTAATGACCGCTCGGTACAGTAAACAGCGCCGTCGTTGTCCCGTCTACACAGCAAGTAAAGTCACGTTAGGAATTTACCGACTTCGACCAAGCCAGTGAACCCTTCGAACTTCCTGGAGCGGGCTACCGCCTCAACCAACTGCTATAGGAACAGCTAAGATACATCTACAAATAATCTGCCTTTATGCCCCAAGGCTTTAGCAAAGTGTCTTAACAATAAATCAGTGTTCAAAAATTAATATTTGACCATAATATCCTCAACAGGTATCATAAGAAAAAAGCAAAACAAAAAAAAAAGTCATCAAATTTTAGCGCTGCGAAAATATTATTGTAAAATGAGGGAATCCATGGGCCGAAATATAGCACCCTAAATGGTCACTTATGACTAAGCACCCATAGCCATCTGTTTGAACCTGTTGATGGCATGAAGTATGCCCTACAGTGGAGAGATGACAACATGGGAAGGGTGGGGTGAAACCGGCGATCCCCAAGAACAGCCAAAAAGAAACATCTTCTATCACAATTCCACAACAAATCGAGCCCAGATCGCCCCAGTTAGAAGGAAAGCACTGCAAGCCACTACACTAGATGCAGCTCACTTGCTAGGCAATTGCAGCAGCGTTTGTTCGAAATTAGTTTCCTTCAAATTCTTCTCTAGATCGTAACGTAACACTTGACAAAAATAAACTGTTTACATGTCTCATAATTCTTCATTGGCTTGTCATTGACGAATGTGCAAGGTATTATAAATAAATTGTTGTACTTAACAGAAATAGGAACCTATTAGATACTTTTAACTACATTCCTAAAATAATATATGTGTTAATTTTTTTGGAAAGGTCAAAACAAACAACTTAACACCAGCACATTTGTTTATATTTTAGGTGGTATAATATACGTCTTTTGACTCGTATTTGTAGGCGGGAAATTGACCATAACTTTCTGAAGGCTAAAGGAACAGATAGAGTTTGTATGAGACATACTGGCAGATATTGTCTACGATGTTTGCGTCTCCCAAATAAATCGTATTAACTAAACTGATAATTTATTATATGTGCATGCTAAAGAGATTACTTCTGATGTACATGAAAATGTTACTTAATAATATTATACATAATAAACATGTTGGACAGTATTGCAAAGATATAACGAAATCTTCCCTTGGATAAAAACTTCAATAAGAAGAAGTAAAATTCTTGAAACGAGTAAGTAAAATAGTAAATTGACAAATTTTTTTAACTAAAAAGAATAAATAAGCATTAGTACTTAATATAGAACATAATTTGTTTACATTTATGTAGTGGGATATAATCTTAATTTTGGTAAGTGAGGTTCTAATAATGATTGATAGTTATTTTATTTTGCAGTTAACCATTCCTCAGCACATCAATTCTATGGTTCATTTCTGAGGGGTATCATAAAATATAGATCAAGCTGAATTCCGGATTCAGCAGTTGATTTTGAATCAATTTTCATCGCATGTTTATAATATTTCCTTGCTCTGTATGGGTCTAGTAGACATTATATGTCATTATAATAGTCGATCTTGCACCAGTGGTACAAGGGACACTGCGATTTCAGCGGCAAGCAGATGCGAGTATATTAACCTGCTTAACTTCTACGACTGTAGGTTATACTTATACACGAGATAGCGGACGGGCACAAGATGGCAGAGGATTCTCCAAAGTCATAAGTAATGGTGAATGTTCGTGTAAAAGATCACTATTCAAGACCAAGGTCAAGGTCGTGGTCATCCACTAACCCAAAGTTACGAACCATGTTAACATACTGAAACTTAAAATTACTCTTATTTTTAGTCTGAATAAATTGTATTAATTCAGATAATATGTTTTTGTGGATTTCAGAATGTGTATAACAAATACTACTTTAAATGGAATCCTTTTGTAAGTTTCCCACTTGCTAACATATTGAATATCTGACATCTCATTCTCTCTTTAATATTTAAGAAGTAATATTTATGACGACAATATACGCTAAAAACAAAACGAAGATTATAAATAATAATGGTAAGAACACTTATAATAAAATTTATAATCAATTTTGCTAACCTCCTTTTTGAATATACGAAAGTGCACTATCGAGATAAATTATGGCTACTGCACTTTCTTTGCAAAAACCAGTATAATTTCAAATCAGCTTCAATTTAGTTAATCTTACAAAAGCGAGTAAAAAAGAAATGTTTCACTAGTTTTAAATATCAGTCACTAAATGGATAGAAGTCGATAATTAAGTACATAATATTCGAATAAGCATAACAATACAAAATGTTGCAATTAGGCTGCTAAATCAGCATCATTTATCAGATAACAACTTATAAAACTACTACTCAAGATAATTTTCCTCGTAAACACACATACCAAAGGCAAAACATTGGACACGAAATCGTTAGAAATGTACTTACAAACTTGGTAGGATGAAATGCTTCGTCCTTGATAATCGTAACTGATTCCTGGAGTAATTGTGTCTAAAACATAAATGTTGCTCGGAGTTAAAAACAACAATAAAAGCTTCTATAAATGAAATAATATTTTAATCTCTATTGAGGAATATTACAATATATATATATATATATATATATATATATATATATATATATATATATATATATATATATATATTTAGAATTTAGCACCTTCATATGTGTTAGTTTTTTAGTAGACTACAAAAAATTAATTAAAAATATATTTTTTAATAAGGGTATCGTCGGTCGGGATTTCGCACCCAAAATGCTCACTTATGAAGGGGCACCCATAGGCATCTGTTTACACCTGTCGATGGCATGAAGTATGCCCTACAGTGACGAGATGACAAAGTGGGAAGGGTGGGGTGAAACAGGTGATACCCAAGAACAGAAGACAAGAAACATCCTCTAGCACAATCCCACAAAATATCGAGCCCAGATCGCCCCAGTTAGAAGGAAAGCATTGTAAGCCACTACACTAGATGCAGTTCAATTGCTAGGAAATTACAGTAGCTTTGTTCCAAATAAGTTTCCCACAAATTCTTCTCTAGGTCGTTTTATCATATTTTATAAATATAAACCGTTTACGTGATTCATGATTCTTCATTGGTTTATCATTGACAAATATGCAAGGTATTAATAATAAAATGTTATATGTAAAATAAATAGGAAGGGGAGTGTCTAATCCTATTAGAGACTTCAACATTATTCCTACAAAAAACATTTCTGTTACATTTTTCTGGAAGTACAAACAAACAACTGAACACCAGCACATATGTTTGTATTTTATGTGGTATAATAAACATATTTTGACTCGTATTTGTAGGTGGGACTTTGACCATAACTTTCTAAAGACTATAGGAGTAGAATGAGTTTGGGTGATACAAACTGGCAGATATTATCTACGAAAATTGTTTCTCCCATTTGAATCATACTATATCAACTGCTAATTTATTATCTGTGCGTGTTAGTAGGTTACGTCTGTGGTACATAAAAATATTACTTAGTGATATTATACATAATAAACATGTTGGACAATATTGCAAAGAAATAACGAAAACTCCCCTTATACATACTTCAATAAGAGCTGGTAAAATTCTTGAAACTAGTAAGTAAAATTGTAAACTAACATTTTTGTTTAACTAAAAAACAATTAAATAAGAAATAGTTATAAATATGTAAACGTAATTTGTTACATTTCATGTAATTGGATTTAATCTTAATTTCGGATTTTGAGGACTTAAAAATAATTGATTATTACTTTATTTTGGAGTGTACCATTATTTAGCACAGCATTTCAATGGTTCATTTCTGATGGATATAATAAAATATAGCGCGAGATGATTTCCGGACTCTACAACAGATTTAGAGACAATTGTCAGCGCACGTGAATGTATTTCCTTGCTTTGTTAAGAGTCTAGTAGACATTCTATTACATTATAATAATAGAGCTCTCACCAGTGGCACCAGGGAAACTGCTATTTTTCGGCATGAATAAAACTTTTCAAGGCCAAGGTCAAGGTTATCCACTAACCTATAGCTGCCAATCAAGGTACCAGACCAAAATTTTAATGTTACTCTTATTTTTAGTCTGAATAAATCATATAAATTCAAATCAGGTTGTTTTCATGAATTTCAGAATATGTATAATTACTGGTTAAAGTGAAAGTATTTTGAAAGTTTCCCATTTGCTAACAGATTGAATGTCTGAAATATTTTTCTATCTCTTGAACATTTGAGAAGTAATATTTATGAAGGTATGGCCACTATAAACCAAACGAAGATTAATAATAATAATGGTAACAACACTAATAATAAAATTAATGATCATTTGGAAAAATCAAATTTCAGAATGTCACAAAGTCTTTCCAGATAAAATCAATTTGATCAACCTTTATTGTCGAATATACAAAAGTGCACTAGCAAAATAAATAATAGGTCCTGCACTATCTTTGAAAAAAAAAGTATGATTCAAATAATCTACTATCTAGTATATCTTACAAAATCTATAAATATATAAATTATTCAGTTGTTTGTAATGACAATCACTAAAAGGAAATCAGTCAATAATAAAGTAGATAATGTTTGAATTAGCATAGCAAAATATAATATAGTAATTAGAGTGCTAACTCAACACTGTTTTCAGATATCAACTTACAAAATATTTTGTAATGTTAGCATACATGTGAAATGCGATTACGTTACTAAGAAAACACCTACTCAAGAGAAAGTTGGTCCCAAAACATATAACAAAGGCAAATAATTTAACGAGATACCGTGAGAAATGTTCTTACACACAGAAAAGTTTGAAGTGCTTGGTAGTTAATAACCGTAACTGATTGCTGGAGTAAGTGTGTTAAAACATTAACATTGCTCGGAATTAAATACAACACGAAAATATTTTTACATCAGATTACATTAAACCTCTACGGAAGAATGTTACGGAATCTATGTACCTAGACTTTAGAATCTTCCTATATGTATGATATTTAGCAGAATACCCAAAATGAAGAAAACATTTTACTATGTAATGAGTGTATCCATGGGTCGGGATATCGCAACCTAAATGCTCACTTATGACTGGGCACCCATAGGCATATGATTGCACTTGTCGATGACATGAAGAATGCCCCGCAATGCAGAGATGACAAAATGAGAAGGGTGAAGTGAAACAGGCAATCCCAAAGAACAGCAGACAAAAGTCATCGTCTAGAACAACTCCACAAAAAAATCGGGTCCAGATTGCCCTAGTTAGAAGAAAGAGTTGAAAGCAACTGCACACGATGCAGCTCATTAACTAGGCAATTACAGCAGCATTTGTTTGAAATAAGTTTCTATCAAATTACTCTCTAAGTCATAATATAATATTTAATAAAAACAAACTGTTTACAAGTTTCATAATTTTTAATTAGTCTGTATTTGGCAGAAATGTAACGTGTTAAGATAACTTGTTATACATAACAGAAAAAAGGAAAGGTAAGGTCTAACCCATTTAGAGGCTCCAACTACATTCCTCCAAAAATGTATATCAGTTACAATTTTCTGGAAATGCAAGACACATTAACTGAACACCAGCAAATTTTAGATGGTATAATAATCATCTTTTGACCCGTATTTGTAAGTGGGAATTTGACCACTACTTCTGAAGACTAAAGAAAGCAGATGGAGTTTAGACGATACGAACTGGCAGATAATGTCTACGATGATTGCGTCTCCCAAATAAATCATATTATCTCAACTGCTAATTTATTATCTGATCATCTTAATGAGATATACGTCTGTGAAAAATGAAATATTACTTAGTGATACAATACATAATACACGTTTTGGACAAAATTGCAAAGAAATAACGAAGACTACCCCTAGACAAAGTTCAATAAGAACTAGTAAAATTCTTTAAACGAATAAGTAAAGTAGTTATTTGACAAGTTTTTATTAACTAAAAAGATTAAACAAGTAATTGCTCAGAACATGTGAACGTAATTTTATTCCTATAATGTAATTGGATTTAATTTTAATTATTGTAAGAAAAGGCT
The DNA here is from genome assembly GCA_003012365.1 of Medauroidea extradentata. NCBI lineage: Eukaryota > Metazoa > Arthropoda > Insecta > Phasmatodea > Phasmatidae > Medauroidea > Medauroidea extradentata. The sequence continues at coordinate 11,640 of PNEQ01134444.1, read as the reverse complement.
TATATTGCTGTGTAAATTTCTTCAACACAACAATTCACTCGTTCATTTCAAATGGATATCATAAAATATAGCTCGAGCTGATTTACAGACACTCAGCTGATTAAGATGCAATTGTCAGCGCACGTTAATAATATTTCCTTGCGTTTTATGGGTCTAGTAGACATAATATGCCATTAAATAGTCGAGCTTTCACCAGTGGTACCAGGGATACTGCGATTACAGCGGCACGCAAATAAGAGTTTATTAACCTGCTTAACATCTATGACTGTAGGTTATAATTATACACGAGATAGCGGATGGACACAAGATGGCTTAGAACTGTACAAAATCACAGGTAAAGGAGAAAGTTCTTATCAATGATCACGTTTCAAATCAAAGGTCAAGGTCATTCACTAACCCACAGTTGCCAACCCTGATACAGGACCTAGTTTTTTTATATTACTATTATTTTTAGTCTGAATAATATGTATCAGTTCTGATGAGGATGTTTTTGTGAAATTCAGATTATGCACCCACTGGTTTAAATGAAATTTTTTTCAAAGTTTCCCACCTACTATCATATTAGATATCTGAAATGGTATTCTTTTTATAATATATAGAATTAATATTTTAAAAGTCATATCCGCTGTAAACAAAACGAAGATTATAAACAATAATGGTAAGAACTCTAATAATATAATTTATTATCAATTGAAAAATTTTAATTTCAGAATGTCACAAAGTCATTCCAGATAAAATCAATCATGTTTACCTTTTTTCGAATATACACAAAAGAAAAAACAAAATTAATATTGGTCCTGCACTAACTTGTAAAACTAGTGTAATTTCAAATTAGCTACTATCTGTTATATATTACAAAATCGAGAAACAAATAAATGTATCATTAGTATGTACTGCCAATTACTATATGGTAAGCAGTCCATGAGAAATTAGATAATATTTGAATAAGCATAACAATACGTAATCTAGAAACTGTACTGCTAAAGTGCATACATGTGACATGAGATTACATTATCAAGAAAATACTTACTCCAGAAGAATTTGATCCCAAAACATATAACAAAACAAAGAATTTAAAACGAAATCGTGAGAAATGTACTTACACATAGGAAAGATTGGTGTGGTTGTTCCTTGATAATCGTAACTGATTCCTGGAGTAAGTGTGTCTAAAACATTAACGTAGTTCTTTGTTAAAACAACATAAATAGCTTTCATTAAATCAAATTATTTTAACCCAAATGGAAGAATATTACAGAATTTATGCACCTTGATTTTAGAACATTCATATATGTTTGATTTTTAGTAGACTTCACAAAATAAAAAAAAATACTGTATAATAATAGTGTAAATGGGTCGACATATCACACCCTAAAAGCTAACTTATGACTGGGCACAAATAGGCATATGTTTGCACCTGTCGATGACATGAAGTGTGCCCCACAGTGCAGAGATGACAAAATGAGAAGGGTGGGGTGAAAGAGGAAATTCCCAAGAACAGACGACAAGATTCATTGTCTAGCACAATTCCACAAAAAAAATCGAGCCCAGATCTCCCCAGATAGAAGAAAGCGTTTTAGCAGCTACACAAGTTACAGCTCACATGCTAGGCAATTACAGAAATGTTTGTTCGAAATTATTTTCCATCCAATTCTTCTCTAGGCTGTATTATAATTTTTTATAAAATAAAAACTGTTTACATGTTTCATAATTCTTAATATGATTGTAATTAGCGAATGTGCAAGGTATTACTATTTATTGTTTTACAGTGTGGTCATGAATTACAGGTACAAACACAGGGAGGTGATTCCTTATGGAAAATAAAGTAGGACTCATGCAGGACACTTTGTACCTAGGTGTAATATTGTGGGTGTAATGAGCCGCAGAATAACGAATTTGGAAACCGTATCTATTTTAAATATCGGAAACATAATTATGTAAAACGACAATACTCTGAACAATGATTTGTGTCAAAACAGTCTTCAAACCTACATCAAATGCTGGTTGATGCCTTCAGCAATTACTATAAGAACAGAGGTGGCCAACCTCTAATCAGACTAAATGTTTCTGCCATCGGGATAGTAAAACATTTGACGATATTTTATTGAGTAATGCGATCTTTGTGATAAAAATGGTCCTCTTATTGCAACTGTCTACGGCTCATAATGTTCGTAAAAAAGGCACACGAAGCTTTGGCTGAAGCGATAGAGCAGATGGGTTTTTGGATGATACGAAGTGGCAGATACTGTCTACGATGTTTGTTTCTCCCAAATAAATCATATTAACTCAACTGCTAATTTATTGTTTGAGCATGTTAATGAGACATATGTCTGTGGTAAATGAAATTTATCTTAGCGATATTAAACGTAATTAATGTTTTAGACCATACAGCAAGTAAATAACGAAATCTACCCCTAAGTAAATTTCATTAAGAACTAGTAAATTTTTGAAACGAGTAAGTAAAATAGTAACTTGACAAGTTTTGATTAACTAAAAAAAAATAATCAATAAGTTTCTCTTGACAAGTAAACGTAATTTAATTCCTTTAATGTAATTGGATTTAATCTTAATATTGGTAAGATAAGGCTTATATTGCAGTGTACATTTCCTCAGCACAACAGTTAACTGGTTCATTTCAAATGGCTATAACAAAATATAGCTCGAGCTGATTTCCGGACGATGCAGATAATTAAAAAGCAAATTTCAGGGCATATTAATATTATTTACATGCTTTTTATGGGTCTAGTAGTCATCATATGTGATTAAAATAGTCGAGCTTTCAATATTGGTACCAGGGATACTGTGATTACAGCGGCACACAGATAAGAGTTTATTAACCTGCTTAACATCTACGACTGTAGGGTACATTTATACACGAGATAGTGGATGGGTACTAGATAGCATATGATTATCCAAAATTATAGGTAATGGTGAAGTTTCTTGTCAATGATCACATTTCAAATCATAGGTCAAGGTCATTCACTTACCCACAGCTGCCAACCATGCTAACAGACCAAATTTTTTATATTACTAATATTTTTGTCTGAATAATATGTATCAATTCTGATAAGGATGTGTTAGTGAAATTCGGAATATGCACCCTCTTGTTTAATTGAAATTATTTTCAAAGTTTAACACTTGCTAACAGATTAAATATATGAAATCTTATTATATTTTTAATATTTAAGAAGTAATATTTTAGAAGCCATATTTGCTGCAAACAAAACGAAGATTATAAATAATAATGGTAAGAACTCTCATATTAAAATGTATTACCACTTCAAAAATTCAAGTTTTAGAATGTCACAAAATGTTTCCAGATAAAATAATTTTTTCTAACCATTTTTCGAATATACATAAGTGCTAAAACAATATTAATTAAGCGTCATGCACTATCTTTGCAAAGCAATAATAATTTCAAATCAGCTACTATCTGTTGTATATTACAAAATCGAGATATAGATAAATGAACCAGTAGTATGTAATCAATTAATAAATGGAAAGTAGTCTATGAGAAATTAGACAACATTTTAAAAAGCATAACAATATATAATATAGTAATAATACTGCTAAATCAACATCATTTTCAAATATCTACTTATAAAATAATTTAATGTTAGCATGCATGTGAAATGCGATTAGATTAACAAGAAAACACCTACTCAAGAAAACTGTTATTCCAAAACGTGTAACAAAGGCAAAGAATTTAACATGAAATTGTAAAAAATGTACTTACACATAGGGGAGTTTGATGTGCTTGGCCCTTGATAATCGTAACTGATTCCTGGAGTAAGTGTGTCTAAAACATTAACGTAGTTCTTTGTTAAAACAACATGAATAGCTTTCATTAAATCAAATTATTTTAACCTAAATGGAAGAATATTACAGAATTTATGCATCTTGATTTTAGAACATTCATATATGTTTGATTTTAAGTAGACTACACAAAATGAAAAAAAAAAAAAAAGAGTGTAAATGGGTCAACATATCACGCCCTAAAAGCTCACTTATGACTGGGCATCAATAGGCATGTTTGCACCTGTCAATGACATGAAGTGAGCCCCACAGTGCAGAAATGAAAAAATGAGAAGGGGGTGAAAGAGGAATTTCCCAAGAACAGACGTCAAAATTCATTGTCTAGTACAATTCCACAAAAAAATCGAGCCCAGATCTCACCAGATAGAAGAAAGCGTTTCAGCAGCTACACAAGTTACAGCTCACATGCTAGGCAATTACAGAAATGTTTGTTCGAAATTACTTTCCATCCAATTCTTCTCTAGGCTGTATTATAATTTTTTTGTAAAATACAAACTGTTTACATGTTTCATAATTGTTTATTTGATTGTAATTGGCGAATGTGCAAGGTTTACTATTTATTGTTTTACAGAGTGGTCTTGAACTACAGGTACAAACGCAGCGAGGTGATTCCTTATGGAAAATAAAGTAGGACTCATGCAGGACACTTTGTACCTAAGTGTAATTTTGTGGGATTAATGAGCCGCAGAGTATCGAATTTAGAAACCGTATTAATTTTAAATATCGGAAACATAATTATGTAAAGCGACAATACTCTGAACACTGATTTATGTCAAAACAGTCTTCAAACCTACATCAAATGCTGGTTGATACCTTCAGCAATTACTATAAGAACAGAGGTGGCCAACCTCTAAGCAGACTAAACGTTTGTGCCATCGGGATAGTAAATTATTTGACGATATTTTATTGAGTAATGCGACCTTTGTGATAAAAATTGTCCTCTTATTGCAACTGTCTACGGCTCATATTGTTCGTAAAAAATGCACGCGAAGCTTTGGCTGAAGCGATAGAGTACCAGGAGAGCATAGGCAATACTGTGTACATAGTGTTTGGAAGTGCTCAATTGCTCTATCCAAAATTGGTAAGAAAACATTACATATGAAAAATATCGTACAGTAACTTGTAAGGGAGATATACACCCTTACAAAGCGACGTTTTACCGAACACAAATTAAATCTAACAGATAATACGAAAGGTATTGTGAATGATTACATTAATCGTAAGTATTTGCACAGCCACTATTGTGGTGTACAGCTTCGAGAAAAACAAGGAGGTGGTACGGTCCTACCAATGTGTGTGTAACATGTAGGTATTTTGTATTGATTTCAAAGATGTAATACAAATGCATAATACAAGTCACCTTCGCCCAACATGCTTATGTGAACTATTGAGAAGAAACACATGTGAGGGTGCACTTCATTGCCTGCCAGGTATGCAACACGAGCTACAAGCATGGTCGTACGACAATAATTTATTTTCTATATCCACTTAGAGGGTGGCCACAGTTGTTGTTTAATTAATAGCTGAAGGTATCAATCAGCATTTCATGTGGGTATCAAGAATATTATAACATAAATCAATGTTCAGAGTATTGTCGTTTTACATAATTATGTTTCCGATTTTTAAAATAAATACGTTTTTCGAATTCCATATACTGCGGATCATTACTCCTAAATGTTACACTTAGGTACAAAGTGTCCTGCATGTGTCCTATTTTGTTTTCCATAAGGAATCACATCCCTGCGTTTGTAACTGTAGTTCAGGACCATCTTGTATATAACAAAAAAAAAATGGCAGTGTCTTATCCGATTAGATTATTCAACTTCATTCCTATAGAAATGAACATCAGTTACAATTTTCTGGAAATACAAAACAAACAACTGAACACCAGCCTATATGTTTGTATTTCAGGTGGTATAATAAACATGTTTTGATTCATATTTGTACGAGGGAATATGACCATTACTTAATGAAGACTAATAAAGCAGATGGGTTTTGGACGATACGAAGTGGAAGATACTGTCTACGATGTTTGCGTCTCTAAAATAAATCATGTTAACTCAACTACTAATTTATTGTTTGAGCATGTTAAAGAGACATAAGTCTGTGGCAAATGAAATTTATCTTAGTGAAATTACACATAATAAATGTTTTGGACAATACTGCAAAGAAATTACGAAATCTAGCCCTAAGCAAATTTCAATAAGAACTTGTAAAATTTTTGAAACGAGTAAGTAAAATAGTAACTTGACAAGTTTTGATTAATTTAAAAAATAATCAATAAGTTTCTCTTGACAAGTAAACGTAATTTAATTCCTTTCGTGTAATTGGATTTAATCTTTATTTTGGTGGTGAACTTTTTTGTCAATGATCACATTTCAAATTATAGGTCAAGGTCATCCACTTACCCACAGTTGCCAACCATGCTAACAGACCAATTTTTTCATATTACTAATATTTTAAGTGTGAATAATATGTATCATTTCTGATAAGGATGTGTTTGTGAAATTCGGAATATGCACCAACTTGTTTAATTAAAATTATTTTCAAAGTTTAACACTTGCTAACAGATTACATATCTGAAATCATATTATATTTTTAATATTTAAGAAGTAATATTTTAGAAGCCATATTTGCTGTAAACAAAACAAAGATTATAAATAATAATGATAAGAACTCTTATATTAAATCTTATAACCGCTTCAAAAATTCAAGTTTCAGAATGTCACAGAATGTTTCCAGAAAAAATAATTTTTTCTAACCATTTTACGAATATACATAAGTGCTAAAACAAAATAAATTAAGTGTCCCGCACTGTCTTTGCAAAGCAATAATAATTTCAAATGAGCTACTATCTGTTATACATTACGAAATCGAAAAAGAGATAAATGAATTAGTAGTATGTAATGTCAATTACTAAATTGAAAGTAGTCTATGAGAAATTAGACACCATTTAAAAAAGGATAACAATATATAACGTAGTAATTATAATGCTAAATCATCATCATTTTCAAATATTCTTATAAAATATTTTTAAAGAAGGCATGCATGTGAAATGCGATTAGATTAACAAGAAAACACCTACTCAAGAAAATTGTTATTCTAAAACGTATAACAAAGGCAAAGAATTTAAGACGAAATTGTAAAAAATGTACTTACACATAGGGGAGTTTGATGTGCTTGGCCCTTGATAATTGTAAGTGATTCCTGGAGTAAGTGTGTCTAAAACATTAACGTAGTTCTTTGTTAAAACAACATGAATAGCTTTCATTAAATCAAATTATTTTAACCTAAATGGAAGAATATTACAGAATTTATGCACCTTGATTTTAGAACATTCGTACATGTTTGATTTTTAGTAGGCTACACAAAATGAAAACAATTACTGTATAATAAGTGTGTAAATAGGTCGACATATCACACCCTAAAAGCTCACTTATGATTGGGCACCAATAGGCATATGTTTAAACCTGTCGATTACATGAAGTGTGTCCCACAGTGCAGAGATGACAAAATGAGAAGGGTGGGGTGAAAGAGGAAATTCCCAAGAACAGATGACAAAATTCATTGTCTTGCACAATTCCACAAAAAAATCGAGCCCAGATGTCCCCAGATAGATGAAAGTGTTTCAGCAGCTACACAAGTTACAGTTCACGTGCTAGGCAATTACAGAAATGTTTGTTAGAAATAACTTTCCATCCAGTTCTTTTCTAGGCTGTATTATATTTTTTTTATAAAATACAAACTGTTTACATGTTTCATAATTCTTAATTTGATTGTAATTAGCGAATGTGCAAGGTATTTCTATTTATTGTTTTACAGAGTGGTCTTGAACTACAGGTACAAACGCAGCGAGGTGAATCCTTATGGAAAATAAAGTAGGACTCATGCAGGACACTTTGTACCTAAGTGTAATATTGTGGGAGTAATGAGCCGCAGAATATCGAATTTGGAAACCGTATTTATTTTAAATATCGGAAACATAATTATGTAAAACGACAATACTCTGAACAATGATTTGTGTCAAAACAGTCTTCAAACCTACATCAAATGCTGGTAGATACCTTCAGCAATTACTATAAGAACAAAGGTGGCCAATCTCTAAACAGACTAAACGGTTGTGCCATCGGGATAATAAAACATTTGACGATATTTTATTGAGTAATGCGACCTTTGTGATAAAAATTGTCGTCTTATTGCATCTGTCTAGGGCTCATAGTTTTCGTGAAAAATGCACGCGAAGCTTTGGCTGAAGCGATAGAGTACCAGGAGAGCATAGGCAATATTACATACATTGTGTTTGGAAGTGCTCAATTGCTGTATCGAAAATGGATTAGAAAAAATTACAAACTATAAATATCGTACAGTAATTTGTAAGGGAGATATTTACCCATACATGTAGGTATTTTGTATTGATTTCAAAGATGTAATACAAAGGCATAATACAAGTCACCTTCACCCATCATGTTTTTGTGAACTATTGAGAAGAAACACATGTGAGGGTGCACTTCATTGCCTGCCAGGTATGCAACACGAGCTACAAGCATGGTCGTACGACAATAATTTATTTTCTGTATCCACTTAGAGGGTGGCCACAGTTGTTGATTAAGTAATAGCTGAAGGTATCTACCAGCATTTGATGTGGGTATCAAGACTATTATAACAGAAATCAACGTTCATAGTATTTTGGTTTCATAATTCTGTTTCCGGTATTTAAAATAAATTCGGTTTTCAAATTCCATTTTCTGCAGTTCATTACACCCTAAATGTTACACTTAGGTACAAAGTGTCCTGCATATGTCCTATTTTGTTTTCCATAAGGAATCACATCCCTGCGTTTGTAACTGTAGTTCAGGACCATCTTGTATATAAAAAAAAAATAATTGCAGTAACTTTTCCGATTAGATGATTCAACTTCATTCCTATAAAAATGAACATCAGTTACAATTTTCTGGAAATACAAAACAGACAACTGAAAACCAGCATATATGTTTGTATTTCAGGTGGTATAATAAACATGGTTTAATTAATATTTGTAGGAGGGAATATGATCATTACTTTATGAAGACTAATAGAGCTGATGGGTTTTGAACGATACGAAGTGGAAGAAACAGTCTACGATGTTTGTGTCTTCCAAATAAATCATATTAACTCAACTGCTAATTTATTGTTTGAGCATGTTAATGAGACATATGTCTGTGGTAAATGAAATTTATGTTAGTGATATTATATGTAATAAATGTTTTGGACAAAACCGTAAATAAATAACGAAATCTACCCCTTACCAAATTTCAATAAGAACTAGTAAAATTTTTGAAACGAGTAAGTAAAATCGTAACTTGACAAGTTTTTATTAACTAAAAAAAAATAATCAATAAGTTTCTCTTGACAAGTAAACGTCATTTAATTCCTTTCATGTAATTGGATTTAATCTTAATATTGGTAAGTTAAGGCTTATATTGCAGTGTACATTTCCTCAGCACAACAGTTAACTGGTTCATTTCAAACGGCTATAATAAAATATAGCTCGAGCTGATTTCCGGACTCTGCAGATAATTAAGAAGCAATTTTCAGGGCATGTTAATATTATTTAGTTGCTTTTTATTGGTCTAGTAGTCATCATATGTGATTAAAATAGTCGAGCTTTGAATATTGGTACCAGGGATACTGCGATTACAGCGGCACGACGATGAAGTTTATTAACCTGCTAAACATCTACGACTGTAGGTTACATTTATACACGAGATAGTGGATGGGCACTAGATGGCTTATGATTATCCAAAATTATAGGTAATGGTGAAATTTCTTGTCAATGATCACATTTCAAATCATATGTCAAGGTCATCCACTAACCCTCATTTGCCAACGATGCTAACAGACCTATATTTTATATTACTAATATTTTTAGTCTGAATAATATGTATCAATTCTGATAAGGATGTGTTTGTGAAATTCGGAATATGCACCCACTTGTTTAATTGAAATTATTTTCAAAGTTTAACACTTGCTAACAGATTAAATATCTGAAATCATATTATATTTTTAATATTTAAGAACTAATATTTTAGAAGCCATATTTGCTGTAAACAAAACAAAGATTATAAATAATAATGGTAAGAACTCTTATATTAAAATTTATTACCACTTTTAAAATTCAAGTTTCAGAATGTCACAAAATGTTTCCATGTAAAATAAATTTTTCTAACCATTTTTCGAATATACATAAGTGCTAAAACAAAATAAATTAAGCATCCCGCACAATTTTTGCAAATCAATAATAATTTCAAATCAGCTACTATCTGTTATATAGTACAAAATCTAGAAATATATAAATGAATCAGTACTATGTAATGTCAATCACTAAATGGAAAGCAGACTACGAGAAATTAGACAACAATTTAAAAAAGCATAACAATATATAATGTAGTAATTATACTGCTAAATCAACAACTATTTCAAATATCTAATTATAAAGTATTTTTAAAGTTAGCATGCATGTGAAATGCGATTAAATTAACAAGAAAACATCTACTCAAGAAAGTTGTTATTCCAAAATGTAAAACAAAGGCAAAGAATTTAAGACGAAATTGTAAAAAATGTACTTACACATAGGGGAGTTTGATGTGCTTGGCCCTTGATAATTGTAACTGATTCCTGGAGTAAGTGTGTCTAAAACATTAACGTAGTTCTTTGTTAAAACAACATGAATAGCTTTCATTAAATCAAATTATTTTAACCTAAATGGAAGAATATTACAGAATTTATGCACCTTGATTTTAGAACATTCATACATGTTTGATTTTTAGTAGGCTACACAAAATGAAAACAATTACTGTATAATAAGAGTGTAAATGGGTCGACATATCACACCCTAAAAGCTCACGTATAACTGGGTACCCATAAGCATATGTTTGCATCTGTCGATATCATGGCGTATGAACCACAATGCAGATATGACAAAATGAGAAGGGTGGAGTGAAACAGGCAATCCCCAAGAAAAGACGACAAGAATCATTGTCCAGCACAATTCCACAAAAAAAATCGAGCCTATATCTACCATATTGTAAACAGCTTCACTAGATACAGTTCAGGCAATTGAAATTAGTTTCTATCCAATTCTTCTCTAGGCTGTATTATTATTTTTTTTATGAAAAACAAACTGTTTCCATGTTTCAATATACGTAAAATAGGTTTGTCTTTGGCAAATGTGCAAGGTATTAAGAAATTTATTGTAATGTATAACAAAAAAAAAATAGGTATGACAGGGTCTTATTCGATTAGATACTTCAACTACATTCCTACTAAAACCTATCTCAGTTAAAATTTTCTGGAAATACAAAACAAACAACTAAACACCAGTATATATGGTTGTATTTCATGTGGTATAATAATAAATTTATTGTTGCGTGCCATGTACCTGGAGGCCAGTGGTCGGCGGCTGTTTCGTAACACCTTGAGGGCTGGCCGATGATTCAAAGCCCGGGTGGCTCATAGTGGGAATCCCGCCGATACTACGTCATATATACCTGTCACAACTGCGTCTTAACCCTTCGAGGACGGCCGACGTGACTACAAGCACATCCGAAACATGATGAAATATCTATTTTTAGACCCCTGTAATGCGGGGAACACTCGACTCTCTGGGCTAGTATAAAAGCACATAATCGGCACATTTGAGAAGAGTTCGCTATTAGTAGTGCTAGAGGAAGGTGCTACGCCTGTGGAGAGAGACTGGTGAAGACATCTTGGTGACGTCAAAGTCTACTGAGAGGCGGCAGGGGGCTACCTTCGGAGCAGTGTTTGGCGATACAAGAGGACTGCTGCGGC
>PNEQ01134438.1:0-10016 GCA_003012365.1 Medauroidea extradentata | reverse complement strand
CCAAGATCAGCTCGTCCTTCTGGAAGTACAGCTTGTTTGGTTGGGGCAGTCCTCTAGTTCTGCCAGAGTAACAACTGATAAGGGCGGATGTAGAAGATAAGACTTGTGTTGAATATGATCGCAGGGAGAACGTGAACCTGGTGCCGGTGGCTGACCCCAAGATCAGCTCGTCCTTCTGGAAGTACAGCTTGTTTGGTTGGGGCAGTCCTCTAGTTATGCTGGCTGCCGCCATAGTGCTGCAGTTGCGCCAGAGAGGCGGCAATCTGCTCGACACAGCTGGTCTCCGCAGGACTAACTGCTGGTGAGACACCCACTGCCTGCTATACAATAAACACGCCTCTGAGCTATTACACTATCAGTCACTTGAAGCTATGCTTCACTGTTTCTCTTATTATCTTATTTGAGTGAGCTCACAAAGCTTTAGTTGAATGTCACAGAGCGATGACGATTATCATAACACGGCTCCTAAAATGGTAAAAATGTTATGAGCACAGGAGCAACCTGTGTTAATGTCTCAGTCGATTAAATATTAATTCACATTATCTACTATCACGTAAATAAGTTAAAAGAGTTTAGTTGTCATTTAACTGCTGAATCAATACTTGAATCATCAATGTTGCCAATAATTTGCCATTAATAAACCAGTGATACATTTACAGCAATATTTTTACCGCACCAAGAGAAAAATAATCAGTTTTAGTATATAATTAATTGAAACATTTAACAGTTGACGAAATTTTGAATTGGCTGCCTAAAAAAATACTAAAATTCCAGTCCTTACTAAACGACCAGTAAAAACTTTTTAAACTTCATTACGTTGGTTGTGTGATAACATTCAGCGTAAAGTTAATTTTTTTTTTTTTTTTTTTTTTTTACATTTTTCGACTTCAAGCACTGCAATGTATGCAACGATTTTGAGCAATTTTCTTACATTTGGACAGTATATTATGGAAACAGCCATCCCTTCGCTAAATTAAACATGTCATGAATTCAATTGAATATTTTAACCTTTTTCAGAGTATGAAATTAAAAATACACGGTCTTAACTTTCGGCTTCTCTCTTCATATTGGCTAATTTTATTTTTCGTTTTGTTTCGTTTCTTTAGTTTTAAATAATTATTTTCTTTAAAACTGATCCTCTGAGTAGTAATTAGAATATGACATCAAGGCCATAACTTTGAATACTTAATTTAACTTCAATGGGCTTGTTTAATTAACCATATAATTAATCGGTAAAATGTTTCATATACTAATAGTTAATAGTACAGTTAGTAATTAAATCATCTTAATATTAAAACATCTTAATACCTACGTATATTTATTAGTTTCTAAATTTACAATTGTGAAAACCGCTTTATTGCATCGCGTTGTCAATGTTGCTTCGTTCCGGCTAGCATTTCAGGTACGTAGCTTTATGGCTACGTGAAAGGATTTTGTTTTAGCTATAACTATTATGCTTGGATTAATAATTTCCTTCATCAAGTAAAGAAGTTTTTGAAATTTGAAACACTTGACAACGATCTAAACAAACATCAGTCAATTACTGAACAATCCATTGTATTTTTTTAATGCACGGTATCAGTGCACACAATATTAATCTTCGTCAAAGTCAGTCCCAGGATATGGTATTATTCCACATACTGATTAACAAAGACACAAAAATGACTTGAACCAATGATTACGTATAATTAACTGATAATCTAACATGTTCTTATTTGTATCTAATTCGTCATAACTTCATTGCTCTTCTCTAGGCCCTACACTAAGTACTGGAATTCAATGAGTTTGAACAGACATCGACCTTAATTGACTGAGTAAAATAAATCACTTACATCATCAGTAAGTCGTCAATAGTTTTCAGATCAAAAATGCTTCATTCGTTTGGAGTCATTTGGAGTATTTCACGTTTCAATGTGAGTAAAATTCACAGCTAATGTAGTAGTCTGCCTTCAGGATAACAACAAACACATTTTAGGAGTAACATTAAATTTATAATCGACATTCAGGTAGGTATCGTTTAAAATATTTTATTTCAATTCAGTAACCAATATATATATATATATATATATATATATATATATATATATATATATATATATATATACATATACATATACATATATTAGTATCACCACATCGTGTTCAAGTGTGCTTTGTTATCAGTACTGCTCTATGAACTGTATATTTGTGAATAACGTCCGCTATCACGTATGACGTTATCCATTACCATTATACAGAGTGTTAATGAATGACGTTCAAAACTCTCTGTCACGCTGTAGGGGATGCTAAGACGAGTAAAATGGTACAGGACACTTGGTGTCGCAAATGCTGGGAAATGCCTGAAAAATGGCACACAAGTTGTGGTATGTAAGGTTCTAAATCTGTGTGGATGTAGCAAATCATTAATTTTGAGAAGTCAATTAGTGCATAAAATGGGCAAATCTGACAGTTCATTGGACCGCAGATGTGTATAAAAAATACTAGCCTCCCGCTGAAAACCCTCCACTTCCATTGCTGTATGTGATTATTTAATCCACCTTTGGCGTCAGTTGCATACTGCCACTGTCAGACTAGTAATTTCTGTAGCACAAGCACTATAGTTCTAACTGCTAATACACACACAAGCCAAGAGAATATCTAGAGTGAATGGGCAAACGTGACAAAATGAGCCAGTTGTTGTTTTTCAAACGTAGTATTCATACCTCACATACCACAACTTGTGTGCCGTTTTTCAGGCACTTCCCAGCGTTTGCGACACCAAGCGTCCTTTATCTCTTTACACGTCTTAGCAGCCCCTACAGCGTGACAGAGAGTTTAAAACGTAATTCATCAACAGCCAGTATACGTAAGGCCGCGGTTGACGCAGTAGCAAAGTTTATTGGCCACAGCAAAATATTATATCATAATAGAACTTACTAAATGTGTGTAGTGATCACAAATACAATTTTTGCTTCCCGCAATAACGTGTTGCAGTGACTATAATAATACTTTGTTTCCACTGGATTATATTCCCGGAGGAGAAGCTTTCCGAAGTTTTGCATTGGGAATCTTGCCAAACGTTGCCGCTGGTTTTCGAGTATCTCCGACCTTCTCGTTACGAATCTTCTCCATTGTCATCCTCTGGGGCCAGCAATACCTACGAGCGTCCATTTGTGAGTCTGCATCCAGGGTGCTATACTCTGGTCAATGAGTGCCAACCTCGTACGATATTTATCATAGGTGTAATTGTCATCCCTTATGGTATAATTTGTCTATAATTATTTTCCCGGAGTTCCCTTACTCTCTACAAAACTTATAAAAATGTTTTACGAACTCTTAAAATTATGTACTGAATTTTTCGAATTTCCCTCAACATTTACACACCAAAAGCAAATCTACATTATTTTCATTTCAATGAGGTGCAAAGGAGTAAATCATCTGTTAGCTGCATTGTCGGTTATAAATATTCACCGCCGTTTTAACTACCGAAATTTTAGTACGGTACATGTGAAATGCACAAATGTATAACACCTGAAAGTTAATCTGTCTCATTTATTACTTAAAGCGTCACTATTCAGCCATCTGTTGACGAAACATTCAAACTACTAGGAACTAGTAGACAACTCAGTCGGAATGTATTTTTATACATAAGATATTATGGTACAATTTCATTAAAGTCACATTTTCGTCAAAGTATGGTTGTTTAAAACATACAAATTAACATAAACAACAAACAAACCCGACTATGGTTAATTGTTGTCAATTAAATAAACTCTTGTCCAACCGATATTGTTTTTCTTTGTGAATTGATAAAGCTTTACAAGTCGTTCGTTTTCTTCAAGTTCTATTATTGAATGCGCAGTTTAATGCGCATAGGCTTATGGTACGAGTGGTACTGGGTTCGATTCCCCGTTCTAGACGGATGTCAGTTTGTGTTTGTCTAAAATAGTTTCAGGAAGTCGTCACACTACAAATGTATCAAATACAGCCTACAAAATACATTAAAATTAAATAATACGGTTTAATGGATAAGGTCATGAGTTCAAATCCCGTCTCGGTCAACAAAATTTACAAGTAATTATACGTTATTCAGTTCTTGAATATAAACATTAAGAACTACTCATAATCCAGATATTGTGCGGATTTACTTTATTTAAATACTTTTTTATAAACCAAGCAATACCAACCAAATATTAGTTTGTCCTAATATATCTGCTTACACAGAGTATGTTTGAGGCAACAAACAGAAACGCTGCCTGGAATATTTGTCGTCGTTTCTTTCAGACAAATCCAGTTTAATAGGCTAAATATATCTGATGAAACATTTTAATTGATTCCACAAACAGTACCCTTGTGTCGTCGCGTACAGAGTTACGATTTGCGTGAGTGAGGTAAATCTTGTATCATGTTACCATAATTTTTCTCAGTGTGTAACTCATTATTGAAAGCAGTATCACTCTGTACACTGTACAGACACTGAAACAGACCTACCGAAACTATACATGGAGAGCTAATTTCTGCCTTTTGACGTGCCGTGCGGAGTCTCAAGTGGACGTCAAGCATTAATAAAGCACTCAATGTTTGGGTTCAAAATTGCACGTCCTTTTTTAGAAATACTTTAAGTACTTAGAACCTTTCAGTTCCTCTCGAAGTGTTTCCCTAACACTCTGCTTCGTAATTACACTCACAGAGTTTCTAAACGTTTCCTACACTCACGTAATAAACTCGGCTTTGAGGATCTTTGTTATCAGTGAACGTTCTGGGGGAGTTAGTGTTTGTATGGCAACAACAGTCCGTATAATCCCTATGTTTACAGTATTACGTAACTAAAATAACTTTACATAGGCTTATCTATGTACTCTATTCAAATATGAACTTGCGATTTTCCGAATGACCAAAGTTCTATTCCCGATCTGTCTGTCCATTATGATTGAAGTTTTCCATTGTTTTCCAAAATCACTCCACTTTCCTAGCTGTTTGCGATTATCTGATCCACTGTTTTTGTCTCTTATAACCGTTCTGTTAATGACACACGAAGTCATCACGTACGTACCTAAAGCTACAGACGTTGAAAACCTTTATGGTCCACGGTTTAAGAGAGGTCCTGTCGACTGCTTAATGTGTAAGTAAATGTATTTGTAAGTCTTACTATTCTTAGCAATCTCATTACAATAACTTACTCAACAGAACTTACGATAAATTGATATTCTTGTTCATGTCAAAGACAAAAATCAATTATAAAATAAAATGGCACGAAGTGGGAGTAATAGACCTTACATCAAACACTACAAACACCATAAAATAACTTTTGACAAATGTTACACTCAGTTACTCACGCTAAATTAAATTCCGGCTCGAATAAGACCGGTTTAAGTGTCCTAGTGACCGTATCGCATCTGTCGTGCATATGTGATTCCGATATCACAGGGAACTATGACGTTGGCAAGGAAGGGAGGTGGGAGATGCCTGGCTCAATCTCCGAGGATGAACGAATGCTCCCGAGTGTTTCCAAAAAGCGAGAAAGTGATGAGGGTTCAGCACCCGCGATTTTGGAACAATGACACTTATGCATTTAATTTGGCTTACAAATTTTCCATACTATTTTATGCTTCGAAAGACAGAAGGAATGGTTTCTTACAATGTATACAGTTGGCTCTGCTTGCTACTGTTGCTTATGTTATACCTGTGACCATCCGTAGAAAAAAACTACTTTCTTCCTCCAGGAGGTAACTAGTTAAAAACGAAGAAAGGTAGTGAAGGTGTGATAACTTTGTAAAATTTGATAATGTGGTAGGTATATGTGCCACATGTGACGGGAAATTTTAATATATAATATTACTGAATGGATCTTATAGCGAAAGTTTAAGAATTCTGAGATGGCAGGTACTGATCTGCCTTGAGGGGGAGTGTTAGACTATGTTATTGTACTTTCAGTTTTTGAGCCGTAAAAATGTATTCAGTTTATATTATCAAAATTTGCTCGTCGCCGAAGCATAAGATA
Source organism: Medauroidea extradentata (assembly GCA_003012365.1). NCBI lineage: Eukaryota > Metazoa > Arthropoda > Insecta > Phasmatodea > Phasmatidae > Medauroidea > Medauroidea extradentata. Next base: position 4,036 of record PNEQ01134438.1, on the reverse strand, counting down.
TATTCTTTGTAAACTGCTTAAAATAAATAATAGTGGAATATTATTTTAATTTTTCATTCAGAATCATTGCAAGAGGATTATAGGTTAATTTTCAAGAATTCTCTTGCAATGATTCCGCATGACAAATATATAAAATATTCCATTATTATTTTTGTCGAAGAGGAAATTTAGATAATACAATTTGAATAAATGTTATGGTTCAAAACTGAAAATACAATAAAATTATCTAAGACCCTCGTGTGCCTGTGTATGATATAGTGATAGTGTGTTGCGTGGTGCAGGTTTCTGGACGAGGACGCCTTCGTGTATGGCTTCGTGCTGCCAACGACTGCACTGCTGCTGACTATAGTCGTGTACCTGGCCAAGAGCGCCGTGGTTGTACGCTACACTGTCAGCATGCAGGTGGATCGCAAGGTGCGGGACAAGATGAGGCGCAAGAGGACATTGCAACTCTGCCTCTTCGTCAAGGTGACTATGCCTCTCCTCTCAGACTCACTTCAAGGTGGGGTCTCACCCCGCGTCTTGAATCATACCATTTTTCCCTTTCTCTAATTTCTGAGTAATAAATATTTGAAATATGCGACTATGCCATGAATATTTACCTAGCACCAGAGTACAAGCATCGCAGTTGAAATATTAACGTATATTAGTACATATAAAAACCGATTCTATCACACTTTTTTTCAAAATCATATATTCTATTTTTATTGTCAAATTCAGTGTAAATTTTTATAATGCATGTGGGGTGTCCATTTTTTATTTTGTAAGCTTTAGTGAATGAAACGTGTACTTATCACTTATTCTTTAATAAGCATAAACATCAAGTGAGAGTTTCAGTTTGTGTTCAAATTTTGAAGTATCATCCAGTTTAACCGGTTAATTAATATTTACACTTGTAAACTTTTCTTACAGTTCTTTAACAAATACCATATGTTGTTATGTTCGGTTTTGATTCTGCTGTTTTTATCAGGTAACTCAATATAGGATGCTACGTGAAGCTGATTGTATAAATTTATAAATAGCTGTAACACAATGATGCTCATTTATCAGTCATATTTGAGTGTACCAAACTATTACCTTGTGTGTGGCTCAGTAGTGTTTAATACCCGCATATGAGCAGAAAACCCATGCGAATAGTTTCTTACCAGAAATACGCCAGTAGTGCAGAGTTGGGACCTGCTCTGTGTTTCAGGGGAAGGACACAAAAAATAATTAGATATTCCCACACCCCAAGCCAACAACTGGTTTCCGGGATTCCTCCCCCAGAAAATGTATGATTTTAAGATGTAATATAGTGATACTTTAGACGTTCCTATACACGAAATTTAACGTACTGCGTTACGAAATTGGTGTATATTAAGAATAAACTATGCTTTTAAAATATTTGAGGAGTTGCCTCCTGCCTGGATACGACCTTGGTATCCATCAATCGAAAAAACCTAGTGAACTTTGTCGTTACATTTTCCACAACAGTATGTACACATCTATACTGAAACCAGTTTTGCACTATTTTTCTCATATACAGTATAAAGTTTGTTTACAACTTTCGAGTCGAATATGTACAACATTGAATCAGCTATGCGATAACTTCTCTTTAATTGCAGTTTCATACCTTACCGCTTCTTAAATATTCTGCTTTTAGCTGTCAGAGTAATCAGTGTGCATTTGTTAACAAAATTAATTATGCTGTAAAATGTAATGAATTTGAGGCAATAATAAAAAAAATATTAAGTTGTGAACGTATTTTTACTAAAATGTCTTCCGCAATGCGTGATTTACAAGCAAATAAAATACGATGTTGTTCGTATTAAGAGAGAGGTATTTCTAAAGGACCAGTGGAGACTCTGAACTAATATAAATTAGGATGTCGTATAAACTTAAGTTAATTATTAGAATAACTATAAATGTCATTTTTTTTTATTTTAGCGTGCGTAGGCATTAAACGATTTTGCCTTGTTTGTTTCGAACAGGAAATGTTGGCATTGAGGAACCGTGCCCATTGTTTGGATCTCACTTTGTGCCCTAAGGGCGGATTCTGCAGTATATACATAAAACACGAGTAAAAGTTAACTAGGTTTTCTATCAGATTAGCGTCATCCTTTACTACTGTTAACTCGCATTTTGAAAGCTGTGGTCTTGTTGTTTCCTAGCTGGACAGAGACCATCTGCGTGGTCAAGGTTGTTAGGAAGCCTTTGGACAAAACCTTCCCGGATCAAACCCTCGGCTAACAACTCATGTGCGTGTCAAGTTAAGATGCAAATTTTTGTTTCGTTTGTAAAGATAGTAAATGTTTGTTAATGCTATAAACTCTCACTTCTACTGCCTTTTGCGAAATTATTTTTCAAGACTCCATTTGCGCTCGAAATTGATTCTACTATTTAGACTTTTTTTTTCAATTACAAAAACCCTATTGTTCTAGCTAACAATTTAATCTAAATCGTTTTCTTTCATTACTGGTGACTAATTAGCAGAAGCCATATATAATTGGTCTAGAATAAGTTAGACTATTTAATGAAAACTAGTTTCAACGAAACTGTAAGGGGTTTTAAGTTATTTACGTTTACTTAGATACGAGCGATAACTATAGCTTGCTTACGGTTAAGTGAACGTTCTTGAAAGTGCTTTTTCGATTCTATTCTCAGCTAGTTTGTTTACTCCCGCACAACATTGTAGAAAACTCAACAAGATGTAGTAAATATTTAAAACTATTTCGTAAAAATTCAGTGCTGGCTAGCAACAAAACCTTAACAAATGCGTGGGAAATACTTCATAGACAGTAGAATTTCGCTGCAACTACAACGAAAGAAGTCGTCAAGATCAGTGCAAATCTGCGCGAGGTTTTATTGACATTAATATTGTAATATGTATGTTTGGACAACATGTCGACATGATCACTTGTAGCTTTGAACAGTAGCGCAAAGCAGCCACAGTTAAATAAAATTATAAAGATAATAACCTTGTTACACTTACGTACAGGAAAAACAATTGTGCAGTCAGAAGTATCGTTAAACATTTGCTATTTAACGTAAATTATTATTAGAATACAAAGAAATGAAAATTAATTAATTTTATATCATTATAACGTATCAGAGTTTGAATTACAATGTTCGCGGGAAAACATTTTGATAATCCGCTGCCAGCCAGACAGTGAATGAGGTAACATTGTTATTAGTTAAATTTAAATTATATGAATCACTTTCGCGGGTCAGTTTGTATTCTATATAGGGGGCCGCGGTGGCCGAATGATCAGGCCATTAGCCTCCCACCAAGGCGATCCCGGTTCCATTTCATGCGGGGTCGGTCCGCAGATATTCGGATATGGAAATTTTGCGGGACGATACCGTTGTTCGACGGGTTTTCTCGAGGATCTCCCGTTTCCCTCGCCCCTTAATTTCAGTGCCGCTCCATACTCACCTCATGTCACCCCTCACCAGCGCTGAAGATCTCGTTGATGAGCGCTTACTAAAATCTCTCACTCACTCACTCACACACAGGCTGTTTCTTAAATAGGGGGACAAACTTCGCATGCGTGTTCCTCTCGAAAAAAGAAGACGAAAACATGTTATGCACTATCCACCTAAGGGAGTTATGAGCCCCCAAATATCACATTTGAAAACCGTATTTTCCCAAAATATCGTAAACTAATTGACATTACAATACAATATTTTCAGCATTGCTTAATGCTATAGTGATCTTCAAACCAGCAGTAAAGTCTGGTTGATATCTTCCTCCCCTATGAAAATAGCAGGGATGGCTACCATCTAATTGCATACAACTTTGTCAACGTCAGGAAATGTGAACAATTTAAGACGGTGTATTGTGTAATAAGACCTGTATGACGAAAAATGTCCTCTTGTTGCAACTGTCTAGGACCTATCGTTTTCGTGTAAAACGCACACAAAGGTTCGGTTGCTGCTACAGAGGGCCAGGAAGGAACTGTTGGAAACGGAGGTACTGTATTGTTTGAGACGTACGACATAAGAGTGTGAACATGAGTGGACATTTCTGTAACTAACAGTTGTATTATTGTTCACA
>PNEQ01134437.1:0-10018 GCA_003012365.1 Medauroidea extradentata | reverse complement strand
ATTTTTGTAATTGCCCAATGTGGTTCACATGTCTTCACACAGATGGCAGGCCGTGTCAACTTTTCTTCCGCTAGCTATATCGCCTCGTTTCGCGTCGCGTCATTGCAAAACGCACTGCCGGCGATGCTTTGCGATGTCGTTGGCTTTCGCTTCGTTGTGTCGCCACATCGCGTCGCGTCGTGTAATTGTGTAGAAGGCTTCAGTCGAGGAAAATCCCAAACTTGCAGGTTAGGGAAATTTGTTTTATAATCGCGATATACTCAGCTACTGTCTCAGTACCTTACTGCCGACGCTGCCAGAACTTATACCATTCTGCGATAACAATACTTTTCGGATCGAGACCTTTAAGAAGACAGTCAATACAGTCGTGAAATGAAACGTCTACGGTATTTTTAGGCCTTAGTTGCGTTTTCAACACTGCATACAATTCCGAAGGCAACGTGATACACAACATCGCAACTTAATTACTTTCCCTCGTATCAGCGACGGAAAAATATAACTTTAGCCGACAGTGTCGAAAGTCTTGGCGCCTTGTACATACACCGGTACAGTCGGTCCATGTAAAGTCATCGCAAAACCTAGAGATGTGTCTAGCCGCTGACACTGTGCAAGCATTCGGGTATCATCGGAAGTACTCGGCCGCCCGCCTCGAGTCAGCGCTTCCTCCCCTCACAGGGGTTAGCTTGCTCTCTCGCTTCCTATTGCTTCCTCCCATCCCACCCCGCTCTAAAACACGTCTGGACACCTCTGAACTAGATTTTTCGCAGCAATACCTGTAAGTAAACCGCGTGTATCCGATTTACAAATTGCAAGGAACATTTTCTTTCGTTACTTTAATTATTTATTTGTTGCCCCTGGCCGAACTACCACAAGCTACATCACAAATAGTTTACAGCAAAAACATACAAGCACACGATGAAAAAAAATTGTGATGTTATTTACATTTTCAAAAACGTTTCTTTTGTTAAAGAAAATGCAAATAACAAAACCACGATTCAATTACAAATAAAAAGACACATGTTTTACAATTTAAAAAAAAAACTAATAAAATAGCGAGGGGCGTATGATCGTTTTGAAATTGGGAGGGTAGATCTTGGAACCCTTAACCACTCATAACAATGCGGGGGGTCCAGGGGAGCTCCTCCGGGAAAATTTGGGATTTCAAGGTGTACAACTGTACACTTAGAGCATTTTTCGCATTTAGACCTGCTAATATACTTGTTTGGATAGTGATTTTTTTTAGAAAATAGCCTAATCCACGAAAAAATTAATTTATGTCAGAAAATATAAAACCAGGACATTACACACCGCAATTCAAGCAATCAGTCCATAAATTATGCATAAGCGAAATATTATATATTGACAAAATCCTTGCAGCATACAAATTGCTACAACAGAATCTGTGAAGTACTAAGACGTAAAAATAAAAGTAAGGTAAGTAGTATTTATTACCTACTAGAAATTCCATTTAAAGTGTATTTTAATAGTTTTGAAATCTTCACGCTCACTACGTCCGTCACGAAAATACTATGATATTAATGATAAATAAAAATATGCTTTTATTCTTAAGGTCAGCTTCGTTATAATTTACATAAACATCTCGTGTTTCTACGAAGGTTATTTAGCACATATTATTCAGTAGAATGGGATTACATATTGTTACGGTGTCGCTATGTAACGTGGGCTATTTATTGTAATGTGTTCATCTTAAAACGTTGCTTCCCGGCAAAGCGTTCAAAGTACAAATATTTTCTTGAACTTTATAGTAAAAGCGATTCTTCTACCTCGCATGTTACTTCCCGGGTCTCCGCACCCTGTAATCTCAGATACTAGGATCCCGGCGCAGATAGTATACAGTCAACATTGAATTAAACAAAAAATACAGCTTAACCCTTCTTAAATGGTGTATAAAGCTAAAGCTAGAGATAAACAACTCATCACAGTCACCAATCTTTCTTCTGTGGTTTAGTTAATCACGTGTTCTATAGCCATTCAGCAGCTTCCCAATATGTTATCCGCCCATAAAAACCATAGCAAACTTTAACTTGTGACGACGAAGATAGTACAGCCTTATAAAGTCACATTTCAACACACCTAGAAGACTGTGAAGTTTATCAAATATTGTTTTAATTTAAGTACCGGTGTCTTATTTGCGATTTTATTGGTTTAAACAACTTTAAGTTAGAGTATTTTCTATACAGCGACAACGTAATTTCCTCTGTATGAAGATATTTTTGGTCAGCAATAACATCTAGGTCTTTAGCACTGGCGAGAGCTGACGTGATGTGAATATGAAGCGGCGCCAGAATGTAGGATGGGGGAAACGTAAGATCCCCGAGAAAATCCGCCGACGAGCGGCATCATACGGCACGATTATCACATGCGAAAGACCGGGGACCAACCCCGCTGGGAATTGAACCAGGATCACCCTGGTGGGGAGGCGAGTGCTCTAGTCACTTCACCCACCGCGGCCCCATATATATGACGCAGACAACAAAATAATGTTTTTTTTTTTTTTATTTACGCAGCGATTTGATTTGTTTGAACGAGTTTCAGGCTCGCAAAATATTTTCTAGGTATTCACTTACATCTGCTTCGATAGTACAATTTTCCTTAAGTTGCACAAATGCGAAATATTTTACGTTTTATTAAATTTTTAAGATAAAGTTACTTTTTTGCACACAATCATTCTTCTGCTGAATTAGTAACTTATTTGGTAGCCTTGATAAACCAACGAACGTACGACACGTTACTAAACCTCGTAAATTTCATACCTACTTTACATGAAATATGATGCTGACTACAAGAATGCTTTGAAACTTCATAAGCATTTTCACATACATCCATAATTTTTTTGACGCAATAGCGCATCATACACGAAAAAAATTTTTAATGTTCTCTTGTTCATTTTGTGTAATTTACCTTGACACTACATACATAATCTCTCTATAATAAAATGAACAGTCCACTCTCATATTCGTCAACACACAGTCTAAACATCTGTACTTCGATACGCAAAATTTTGAAAGGGGCTATCCCTTACACCATAGACACAAACTCAGAAGGTTATTTTTTCTTTTCAAAATATATAAACTAAGGCAAGTTAGTGAGATGTGGTGAAATATGTTTTTCTATGAATCCTCAATAGCGCTTGAACCAGTTGAGATGTCAAGGTGCTTTTTACTTCAGCATAAAGCTAACGAAAATGCATATAATGTAATTTTTTTAATTTAAAAATTAAGGTGGGGAAAAGTTGTAAAATGAAATTTCAATAAATTTCCGATAACTTTAAACCCTTTGTGATATCGAATTGAATTAGTCGTGTTGAGATATTGAAATGATTTCTGAATAGGAATGAGACTTACGTAAATACCTAATAAGCGATTTAGTAATTTTTCAAATGTCTGCAGTTTAAGTGGTGGAAAGATGTGAAGTATTACAGAAATACCGAATATCTGATATGAATAAAACATTTAAGCTACTGGATTGTGGGGAAAAAATTATAGTAAATACATTAGTAACCACACAAGTGCAACACGAATTATACTGGCTGCAAAGATAATTAAAATTGCAACCATTTATTTCAGTAATATGAAGCGGCACTGAACTTTGCTACAGACTTTTCACGAATAAAATACATGGTCACGCTTAAAGCCAAGCTCTCTTGTTCCTACTTTTATAGAGATATTAATTTTTTTACTCCTAAACGAGAGCAAATGACGAAAATTGATTTGGCAGTTTTGTTTAAAATCGTCTTATCCACGTTGGCTGATTTTTTCAAGGCATTAAATGCTATGGTTTTAGATAACTATGTAATCAACCAAACAATTTCTTGTTAAAAAAAAAAATAGCTGTCATGGCAAAAACCATTTTAAACAAAACTGCCAAACAGATTTTCGATGTCTGTTCTCGTTTAAGCTAATAATAATAATAAAAAATAATAATCTTTAAAAAGTAGAAACAAGAGAGTCACATAGCACAAATTGATCGGCGGAAATCTTGCATGCTATAAATAGTTCAGCATTCTTGGCACGATTTAAAGGTCGCCCTTACAGCTCCGTCACGTCTGAGCCTCTAATGCCTACTACACACGGGACACTTTTGTGGACTGAAAAGTGTACACTTTCGTGCCCACATTGACTTGTTGCCGAATCGTATCGTGTGAACGTTCGACTCGCATGCGATAAATCGTATACGCGGAGGTGCATGCTAGCTAGCATCGATTAGGGACGGTTCTATTTTTTATCCACTTTCGTGTACGATCGAAACATAAATAAATAAATAATAATTGTACTTTTTTGGTTAGAGTGAAAACTGAATTGTCTTTGGCATTATTAAATTGTGTTGAAATAAGTGGATAAGCAGGTAGAAAATGTCTGACTGGACAAAAGAAGCGGTGGAATCGTTAATCGAGACCTACAAACATTACGATGTGCTATATAACAGCAAACTTGTCGGGTATCTAAATAAATACGCCCGAAAAGATGCTTTGGACAAAGTAGTGGACGAGGTTCGGTTAGTACGCCCGCAAACAACAGTGGAAGATGTGAAAAAAAAATTTCAATCATTGCGGACACACTATGGTCATGAGCTCTAGAAAGAACAGCAAAGTCGACGAAGTGGTGCTGCAGCAGGCAGTGTGTACAAACCATCTGTGTGGTGGTTTCCACTAATGACGTTTGTAAAAGACCACATACAGACCAGACGAGGAGAGTCAACACTGCCTTCTTCATTGCAAATTGGACAGGCAGCAACAGCAAACTTGTCTGCAACACTGCTGTCTCTAGAGGTAGGTTATGGTAATAAAGTAATGCATTGTTGTTCTTGCAGGGGGCAATGTGAATGATAAAAAAATTTAACTAGTAATATGGAATTATAAAAAGGGCAATTTACAAAAATTGCTATCCCAAATAAAATATTACCCCTAAAAAGGAAAAAGTCATAACCATGCTATTGTTAGGCACATATGTTTATTACTAAAAGAACATACACAACTCAAGAAAATTTATGACAACATGTTATGGGACATATATATTTGGTACCACCCATGAAATACACCATTCATTATAAATAAGTTTGCTATTTTAGAATTGTTTTTACACATGCTACATACATACAAAATATTTCAAGTGCATTTTGAGAAACTCATAACCCTACATCGTTAGAACCTGGAACCCAAAAAATCTGATAACTTTTTAAGAAATGAATAACACATTTTACACAACAAACACTACAAAGGAATGAGACAGAATGAGGTATTGCTGAGAGTACATTTAATACGTACTGAATATTCTAGACTAGTTAGCAATAATACTTACCGTAAAATGGGGTTACTTTGTGACAGATGGGGGTGACTTTGTGCCACTTAAAATATTTATTTTGTGATTGTTTGGTAAAAAAATTTAAATTTTTTAATGGATAGTTTAAATTAATGGCTTGTATTACTCAAATTGAACTACTTATTTACTATGCAAATATCATATAAATAGAGAATTTTGAGTGTCACAAAGTCAGCCCCGTGGTCACAGAGTAACCCCAGTTTACGGTACATATTTTACATTCACAAATGTTGCATATGTGTACTAATATACCAGTCAATTAGAAATTGAATTTCCTTATACAATCCCACTGCCATGTCACAGCACCAATGTTGTTGAAATAAGTACATAATTTGTTCCTTATGTCAATGGCACTATTTTGGCATCTGTTACCTACATGAGGCTCAAGGCCTTGCAGACGATGACCTTGTCCACTTGAATTTTGTCTCTCCTCAATGTCTATGCCACTCAGATAACAACTTGCATTTTCCTGTATTAAATAATTATGAAGTGCACATGCTGCAAGAGTAATAGTTTGGACCTTCTCAACTGGGAGATTAATTCTTGTCAGAAGCACACGAAACCTATTAGCCAGAATACCAAATGCATTCTCTACCACTCTCCTGGCATGACTTAGGCGGTAGTTGAACACTCTCCGTTCTTGTGTCTCAAACTTTTGACTGTATGGCTTCATAATATGTGATTGTAATGGAAATGCATCATCAGCACCTAATGTAAACGGTGAAGCAATATTTGTGTTAGGTAAATTCATTGGTGGTGGGAAGTTTAGTGAATTTTTCTTTATTAATGTACTTAAATCACTATTCTTATACACACCACCATCACTCACGCGTCCGTTGCAGCCAACATCAAGAAACAGAAATCTATAATTAGCACCAACTACAGCTAACAATACGATACTATTAAAACCTTTATAGTTATAATAATATGAACCATCACATCTAGGAACTTGTAAATGAATGTGTTTCCCATCAATTGCCCTAGTTGAGGGAACCTGTAACAAAAACATGTTTGCCATGCACCCAAATTTTACTATTATACTATAATGTATGTTGATTCTCTTATTTCAGAATGAAGAAAAACAGATTTTTTCACAATCTTTGTTAGCCAGTGATCTTGTCCTGGAACAATCAATACCCGTGGTAGATCACGAAGAAAGAGTCAATTTATGCATGCAAGAGGTTGCTGATGAATGCACAACTTCTCGCCATGATCCATCACCTACCCCTTCCCATTCGTCCAGAGCTAATTCGGTACGTGGTAAGAAGAGAAGGAATGTGAGTAGTGATGTTGATCCACTGTTAGACAAAGTAGATACCATTGAATTCTGTGCAGTCCCGATTTGCCTCACAGAGCACTGAATCCAGCACTCATTGGTTGGCAGATTTTTGGCTAAACAACTTGAAAAGATTCAAGATGAAGATCTGCTGCTGCAAACGCAACACAGATTGCATACAATCGTGATGGAGGCTCAACTGCAATATTTAAGAGCGCGCAAAGCAAGAAATCATTAATACATTTTACATGTATCCAGAACAAGATTTGGTTTCTGTATGTGCAATATAACAATAAAGATACCATATTTAACCTGTACGTATTATTTTCTTTACTTGCAACCAAACATATTCTGATCCTTATGACCTATGTTTACCTTTAGATAGTCTTCTTTTAATGCGTCATAAATAGCTCTACATGTAGCTGGAATTATTCCGCTCAATGTGGATGCAGGCATTCTATATGAAAAGCTCAGGCTTTGGTATGTTTCACCAGTTGCCAAAAACCTCAATGTAACAGACAACCTAGAAACAATTCAACACATATTGTCGTCAATAAATTAGAATGTTTTAACAACAATAAACCACTGTTAGCATTATCCCCCTTTAACCAGCATACCTTTTCTCTACGGAAATACTCTGCCGCATATTTGTGCTCTTCTTTTTTATGAGGGGTTCCACTTTCTTTTGTAATTTTTGGAATGATTGCTCATTCATACGTAGGTAGTTTTTGTACGATTCTGGATCTTCGGTTCTTAACTCTTCATTCACTAGTCTATGCACACAGCCAGCTCCTTCATCGCGCCTCTGAACCCATGGTCTTGTCCACCCCCTACGCTGTCGCCATCTGCTTCTTTTCAATGCACGTGTTATTTGTTTAGCACAAATTACCCCCACAACACTACATACTGCTTCTACATCAGAAATGTGTTCCATTGTTGTGACACTGTCTTCAATTCGTGTCACACTTTCTTGTTCACCAAAGACTGTCGTGTGTATGGGTCACTCACCTTGGTGTAAACTAACTAGTATACAAGTTAGTGGACACTTTCTTGTATAGGTCGTTCATGATAAAGTGAACACTGCACGAAGTTTTCTTTCAGCAGTTCTGCAGTCATCTTTACAATTTTTAATATCTAAACTTCCATGTACCTAAAAACCAGTGTAAACGTTTCAACACTCTCAAAAGTTAACATACATTGGCCCAATAAAACAAATTTTTAATTAATTACAGGTTCTGATGAGTGTTCAGTTTATAGCGAACAGACTATACACTATAGATTATCACTTTAGTGTACAAGAAAGTGCCCCGTGTGTAGTAGGCTTAATACGCAGGTAGGCAGTGCCCATAGCAATTATTCCTAAAGGTCATTCGGGACAAAGTGAGCAGTAAAGATTTAACCTTTGAAACAAATCACTAGCCATTACCGCATATAAGTCACCATTAGCAATAGTTACTTTACTGCTTGTATGGTTGGTAACGATTCGTCGCATGTAGGTCCGTGTATTTTCCTATTTGAATACAACATTATTGAAAGAACATCAGATGAAATCGACCTCTCTGTATTCAATATACTTCAAAATATTTATTTATGATCTTATTGACATTTATACTTACAGTACAGTTACACTAGATTGGCGTCAGGATAATGTGACGCTTTCGTCGACCTCACGTCATCATGCTCGTTACAGCTTGCTCCGCGCTTCAGTCAGTTCAAAGTTCCACCGACAGGTGACTTCAGAGGTAGGTTCTCGCCGTTTTTTCTCCGCCCCGCCATTTGCATAATTTGCGTGTGTATAAATATATTGTCTCTGCGTGTGTTTGTCCATTGTGTGTATATACAGATTCAAAAGTATTGGAAATTACTATGAATATCATTGCCAAACTATGTGAAACCATCGGTATTCTGTAAATTATGTTTTACGTTTGCCAGCTTAGAAACAACATACTGTTGCGAGCCGCGACTGTCTGGCTGGGCGGTGTAGTACGATACTGTGGTGGCGGAGCTAGGACACCCCCTTCCCACTCACTCCTCGGCGCCGTGGCTGTCGGGCAGGGCGGCGAAATACAAAACAGTGGCGGCAGCGCTAAAAGGCCTCCTCGGGTGCCGCATGGATTGTATTACTCCATGATAACCACCTGCGCCCAATATCGGGTAACCGAGGGAAATATCGTGATCTGGAATGATCCTGTTCCCTCTTTATCTCTCTGGGTGGTGCTTGACATTGAAGCGACATCTTTCCAGGAGGTTGGAGAACAGAGACCCGCCGAGATAATTCGAGAAGAAGGAGGGTGGGGTATATAAGGGGGAGCTGCAGCAGGAGAGAGGGAGTTTTTGCTGGCAGGTGCCTAGTGTGATCTGAAGTGATAGTGACAAGTATTGGATTGCGACGACTGTTCAAGTGCGTCCAGCGAGTGGGGCCGCAGCAAGTAGCAGGGAGAAGGTGATTCTAGGCCAGAAAGATTCTGCGGTATTATTTCTTTGGGTCCACCATTGCGAGTGACTAGTAACCTTTCCATATACAGAAAACTTATGTAGATGTATTTTTTTCTTTTCTTTTGTGTAAATAGTAGTTACTTGTTCTGGTTGACATTTATTGTGGTAAATCATTGTAGACATAGGTTATTTTTGTATGTACAGTTGTAAATAAACTAGGTAAGCTTTATTTTCTTTATTTTATCAAGACCTCCATCCCCAAACGTACCTAGCCCACAAGCTTGTAACACTGGTGTCAGAAGTGGGATGGAGGCAATTATTTAAAATTTAATTAAGTGTTTTAAATGTTGTTACATTAAATGTAAATGGTTAGATATTTAATCATAATTGTTAATTTTTATTAGGTAAGGAATTTTAGGGTTATAAGTTTATGTTAACAAGAAAAATGGCTAGTGAGTTAGAGGGTTTGCGAGCACTAATAGAGGGACTGAGTAGCCAAATAGCTAACCAAATAAGTGGTGTGAATACAAAAATTGAGGGTGTTAATGAGAATGTAGACAAGAAAATATACAGTGTTGATAGGAAAATTGACAGTGTTAATGAGAATGTAGACAAGAAAATAGACAGTGTTAACGAGAATGTCGATAGGAAAATAGACAGTGTTAATGAGAATGTAGACAAGAAAATAGACAGTGTTGATAGGAAAATTGACAGTGTTAATGAGAATGTAGACAAGAAAATAGACAGTTTTGATAGGAAAATTGACAATGTTAATGAGAATGTAGACAAGAAGATAGAGGGAATTAGTGAGCTAGTGCATACTAAAATAGAGTATGTGGACAAGAAAATTCAAAGTGTTTCTCAAATGGTGGACCTAAAAATTGACAATGTCAGTGAATTGGTGGACCATAGAATTGACAGTGTTAATGAAAATGTGGAAAAGAAAATCGTAAATGTGAAAGACGAC